>PVHP010001185.1:0-112543 GCA_004024765.1 Zapus hudsonius
CCCATTTCCAATCAAAGGTTCCCCCTCGCTGAGTGGAATATTTGGCCGAATTTAATGGCTGTTGATTGACTCCCCCAGGCCCAGGCTCCTTCATTGCATAATTGCTCCTTTCTTGGTTTGCTGTTCTCTCGCATTAGGAACTGTATCCAGCCTATTCTTAGATCCAGGCAGAGAGAAACCACGACCAACCATCAGCAGCAGCAAGTGGAAACAGGCAGAACTCAATCTATTCTGAGCACACCTTGTAGGGCTGGACTGAAGGTTTCCCCTCAAACACACCTTAGGGATGGACTCCAGAATCCACCCCAGTGACACAAGCCCTTGGAGCAGGGATCTGTCTGCTAGGGGCTTAAGTAGTAAATGGACAAAAAGTGACTTGAGTCTATGCGGCCAGTCAAACTACCACAAGTGCTACTAATGTGTGTTTCCAAAGTTTTTTTTTTTTTTGTTGTTGTTTAATTTTCAGTCAGGGTACAAAAGCATGCATTTCTTTTAGCTATTCAAAGTATTAATGTTTAAACTTATGTTTTTTTGTATTTAATTTCCATTGTTTTGCTTTCATATCATTTCTATCACTTCTATAAAATTAATTTGTCTTCTTTATCTTTAAAGATAATTAATTTTGGACTTTATTTTTATAGTAGAAAAATAATTGTTTAAAATATCTGACTATGGCTTGTTCGAAATCAGATTAACATATCTATGAATAGTCACTATCCAACGCAACCCAGGGCAAAGGTCCAGAAATACTTACAATCTCAACAATAAAGCAGACTTAAAATTTTTCTTTTTCTGTCTTGTTCTCTCTCTCTTCTTGCAAATAAATTAAATATATCTTTAAAAACTTGTAAAGGATTCTATTTTTGTCATGAATATGGAAACATTTTATGACTATGTAAATTTCAATTGTGTATTTTTATGCTTTTCAATGAATTTCTTGCATATTCATATTAATACAAGCATTTACATATACACTATTGATATTTATAATTTTTGGCAAATCTTCAAAACATTACTGACACCTTTTCTTGTTTACTTTATGTGCATTTGAGAGAAGTATTGTAGAAATTTGCTGCTGCGATGTGGGGTATGCCTGTGTTTATTTTTTACTTGTATTAACTTTTGTAGAAATATCATTAAATGCACAAACACAATAAAATTGTCCATTACTTGAAATTCTGTATTTGTTTTGTAATGTTTTATTTTAACATTACTTCTTTTGACATTTGTCCTCTGATATATGTAAAACTATCATCATATATTATTTAGTATTTTTAGGTTTAGTATTTACCATTTGTTAAAAATTACAATGTTATAGTCTACTTTATAATGTGTTTTTAATTTCTTCCTTCCCATATATATTCTATCAAAGGAGATAGAAATTGATTTTTAAAATATTTCTAAATATAGATCACAAGGTACATCTCTTCCTGTAACATTAAGGATCATATTAATAATATCGGGCTTTATTACATTTCAGGAATTTGAAAATATTCAAGTAAATATGTACAAGAGGCTTCTCAGAATGCCTCACTGAAATATTACTATTATTACAATGAATTTACCAGCATAACTTCTACAAAGGCCCTGGTACTTTTTTTTTCAATTCATAAATCAGTATTCAACCGAAGTGCATACAGAATGCATATCTCAGTGTTGGAAAATTAGAAGAAAATCTAGATGTGAAACAATTAGAACAATAAACCTAGCAAAGTGGCATCAATGACTGAGAACTGACAATAGGAATGGAAGAATAACTATTCCATTTCTAGAAGGAAAAGTATTCATATAGACATAGTTTCTGGATAGTAAGAAGAACAGAAAAATAGATTACTATTGTATGTTAAATGTGATGGTACTAAAAATTTTACTCATATTTTTGATTTTTACCATTGTTGTCATATAAATTTGGCCTCTTCTTCCTATGCATATAAAATAGAATTAATACAAAGGAAAATGGAAAGTACATAACTAAAGTTTTCCCTTAAATATTTTGTTTAAGAAACAAGTGAGCTTGCATGCCATTATTTTTCCCTACAGTGCTAATGAAAGCCCAGTGATCAGATGGCCACACATCAGTGTTAGCCAAGCTTCTCTGTCAAACCTGGGTCATCCCCTCTGCACACTGCAATGCTTATTTGTATCAGGCTGTATAATCACACGTTTCCCCCGTGGTATGTGTACCTCTTCATTTGATACTGTATGTGTCAAATAGTTTATAAATTATTAATTTATTTCTGTAAATAGTTAACCAAGGTTCCAAATAGCTAAAAGATTGGTTAAAAGAATATATTAGAGAAGTCAAATGAAAAATCTAGTAAAAATGTATATATATTTAGTTTAAGGTATGTGTGCAAATTCAAAGATTCTCTCATAGTTACATTCTCATAACTGAGATAAAGCATCCAACCCGAAACTTATGGAAGAGTTTCCTTTGGTGTGCAAACTTAATGGGAAGTGACATCATGGTGGGGAATGCATGGCAAGAGCAAGACAGACATCACATTGTCACATATCCTCAGGAGAAAGCAGCAAGAGCAAGGGACCCAGCACTAGCATAGGGTCTGGGCTAAAAAATCTCAAGGACCTCCTTTAGTGACAAAATGCCTTGAGCACTGTTCCACCTTCCTAACCATTTCAGGATCTTAAATGAGGCTTGACCACAAATATATGAGACTATGGGGGACAACTTACATTCAAATATCACGATTTCTAAAAAAAAGATATTAACCTGTTTTGAAAATATTTATAATTATGTAATATTTAATAAAGTCACACAAATATCTAGAACCATTTAACTTTACTAATCTTTATTGTCTCACCCATACTTATTGTGTTTGTCAAAAGAAATACACATTATTAGAGCAGACACACTTGAGATAATACTACATAAAATTAAAAATGTGAAAGAAAGAAGGTTAAATTTATAGAAGCAAGGAATGAAGTAGACAATATGATGCTGCATTTATAAAGGCATCATGGACTCTTTGAGGAGAATAGAAATAAATACTAAGGGTGTGACATTAGCTATATTTTATTATTCACCTAATACATTAAGTCATTGTAGCCACAGGAACCATGAAAAAATGATTAATACAGTCAAATGATATTAATATTAAAAGGACTGATCTTAGAAATAAATATTAAGCCAATGCATAATGAAAAAGAGACACAATATGGACCTCATACATACTTTGAAGGAAAAGCTGTTATGGATGTTTGTGACAAGAGACTTATTTACAAGGATGAAAGGTCAATTATCAGTAAGAAATATATAAATAATAGAGGAATATAAAGAATACATTTACAAGAATTAATCAGTAATTCCCTAACATGACAATATATTTGGTATGGAACCAAGATGAATTTTAAATAGAAGTCAAAAATACCTGATAAAGGTTAAAAAGTTAAAAGGCTGAGAAAATCCAAATCCAACACAGCCAAACAATACATGGCTCTGTAAATGAATTAGGAAATTATTCTATAAGAAGTGGAAAATCAAAAAGTTGCTATGTTGAAAAGTGCCATTCTTATATATTCCATAAATTATTTAATTTTGTTTTTGCTTATAAATGTTTTTGTAGTTACTTGTTAAACAGAGTGTAATAAAAATGAAAGTTTAATTAAGCATGCATTCCAAATATATAGTTAGTATAAGTTTCATCAAAGGAATATTGGAACTCTGACTGTTTAGAGGTAAGTAATACAGACCAGAAGCCAAAATTTACTTCAAAAACAAAGATCAAAGAGAAAGTGAATAAGTTAAAGCAAAATGCAGTAATAGTTTTGTTTTGCTTATTCACATAAAGGATAGTATATGATTATACATACTATATATTGAATATAAAACAAATAAAATGAATGGTAGCAATGATATAAGGGATAGAGCAGAAATTGGGAATATTTTGTTATAATGAACTTTGACTGTCCTCTGAAAAGGTTCAGTGTTATTTGTAACAAAGTTGATTAGTGGTTTATGTAGATGAATATAATAAGTAAACACACACACAAACAGTAAAATGGAGACATGATTTATATGCTAACAAAATTGTAATTGAGTCATGTATAATTTTTAGTGAAAACATTCAGGACAGGACAGAAAAAGATAAAAAAGGACAAATAAGTAACAAAAGCATGTATACTTAACAGAAAAGAGCAACAAAAATATCAACAATCGACAAAAATCATTGCATGATATAAATTGTTTGAAATAGTTAAAAGAATTTATGAAATAGTAAAAAATCAAGATATATATTACATTTTATATGTGAGAAATCCTTTCATTATTGTAATGGTTTTGTTATTATGAAAATGTATAAAGAAAAATAATAAAAGGAAATCAGAATTTATATTAAAATTATCAATATTTTAGAATGAGAAATATTATAAAGTATGAAATTATATATATATATATATCATATCTATATCATATTAAATATATATATATTACGTATTTTATGCATGCTTTGTCATTTGTTCAAAAAGACATGGTAATCTTCATAAGTAAGAATTTATGCAGGCAGATAATAAAAAATTGTAAACAGTAGTCATCAAATCCATTATTACAATTAGACATTTTAGCTCATCAAAATTTATGTTTAAAGGGCTGGAGAGGTGGCTCAGCAGTTAAGGCACTTGCCTGCAGTGCCTAAGGCCCCGGGTTCAATTCTCCAGGTCCCACACATGCCAGACCCACAAGGTGGTGGCCCTGGTGCGTTCTCTCTCTCTCTCTGTCTCTCTCTCTCTCATTGAAAATGAATAAATAAAATACTTTAAAAAAATTATATTTAAAATGACTTACACTATGCCAATTTCAAAGCATTAAAATTCAATAAATATTAAATTAGGGAATATTATGGAATAAAAATATAAGCCATACTTTGGCAATATTTTGTTAAAAATTAATCTATGCTTTTATCAAATAAAATATGTATTTCCAAATTAATTAATAAAACCCATTTAAAAATACATAAATCCACCACTCATATGTAAATGGTGGGTAGTACATAGGGTCATAATCCAAAAAATGAAATGGAAAATACACAAGAAGCAAATATTATTTATATTTGCTCTTATTATTTGTTAAGAACCTAAAATCGATAAACAAATATTTTGATTCATAGGTGGATGGGAGAATATCAGATATTTAGATCCTATGCTGATTAAAAAAATAAAAGCTAAATTTTGGGTACATTAAACACAATAATGCTGAATGAAAGAACTCAGATAAAATATTATATTCTAATTTTTAATGACAAACAGTACCTAATAGAAACAGATTTTGGAAGACAGGAATTCATTAATTGCATGAAATATTTAAATAGCTGACAAGTCATTATGTGAATACTATCTACAATAAGTGACACAATCCTTAATTCATTAATGGTATATTGCTTAATTTAGGCTACCTTTATGGCTGGTAATACATGTCAAAATTCTTCATGAACAATGAATTTGAGGACACTTTTGGGTACATGGTAAATTTTAGGCCTGCCTGTTCTGCTGATGAAGCTATGTCTGAGAGTGAGAAAGAGAAAGAATTAGAGGGAAGAGAGAGATTGAGAATTCAACCAGAATTATACATATGTGAAAAAGTCCAGAAACTCATAGTCAATTCTTTCAACATTAAACCAATGCCACATATTTCAAGTACAATATCCAAAAAGTTAATTATAATTAGTTGTTCAAATTTTGAAAGTACAGAGTAAGTGAGTACCTATATATGCACATTCTTAATAGAAATTGTGCTTGATATTTTTCTTCCACTATAAATAGAGGTGCCATGTGCAGTGTTTAGTGAAAATTCTTATATGACTGCAGTTAAGATAATCAATGAATCTAAGCCATTCAATTAGGGTGAACAAAAGGGGAAAAGGTACCTGAAGTAAGTGTATCATAACTATGGCCCATTGCTTTTAGTGAGGCTCATTATTAGCAGAAAAATATAAATGGCATAGGAGTTGTCCTAGCAGAGGCAAAATCAAGCAAAAGCCTGACAAAATGCTGTGCAAAGAGAGCAGAGAACACTGGGCCTCCACTTTCATATCTGCTGCTGCTACAGGGCAAGGTAGTATTTATTCTGCCACTGGGAAGACTAGGTTACAGTTCCCTTAGTGCATTGCTTGGTATTGATGTAAACAATGTAATATAATATAAACCAATGAAAACACACAGAAATAGGAACAAAATGTTGTTCATACTAATAGAGGCTTCTTTATGAGGAGAAGTGTAATTGCACATTGGAATAGGAAGCATATTAGGAACATATGTTTTCAATTAAATTTTATCATAACTTTTTAAATCTGCATAAATGTTACTAATATTGAATGTGGGTTTTCATGCATGTTTCATGTGACCCAATTTACTTCTCATTGAAGTACTAGAGAAACATAAAAATGTTTATTATATACTATATGAGAGAAGCAGAATAGAGTACATTTAAATACCTATATTTCTTTGTACATACAATTTCAATATAATTAAATCTCATTTCTTATATTTAATTTCTGGGATGTTTCACTCTCAGACCCATGCAGTTTACTGCACAGCCTAATTACACACAGTTCTGGAGATTGGTACTAACAGGAAAATTTCACTAACTAGTCTTGTTAATGAAGACTAGCTCATACATTACTTAGAGCCCTGCTGCTTAATGGCATCTGTAAGCTTACTTATGCACAAAGATTTTGAGAGACATTATAATTCTATAAAGATAACCAATATTCATTATTATTAATTAAATTTCATTTTATTCTAGTCAGCATTTAATATTGTAAAGTGTAATTGCAGCTGCAAGGAAGACCCAAAATATCTTGGTAAATTACAGAAAAAGAGGACAGTATTGGTAACTTTCATTAAACTGTATTTTAATGCCAGTTTTGCTTTTCAATTCCTGAGTTATTAGTTAGTTTTTTATTATCTTTATCCTCTCAATTATTTCACCCAATTAAATTGTCCTATAGAAAATAATCTATGGAAATAACTATTTATAGGAAATAAATTGGCTAAGAATACCTACTTCAAGCAAAATATAAGACCCTATTGCTGAAGATTCCACAGACTGCTACCACAAAACACTGAGAGACCCTGCTAAATCTGGAAAAGTATCCAACTCCCTGAAGGGCAGCCTGGGTAATGTCAGATGGTGTTGTATGAGCAGCAAGGGAACCAGACCTTCAATATTCTGAGAAAGCAGGTGACATCCTCAAGCTACACTGACCGAAGGCCTGAGAGTGCAGAACACACTGCTATATGGCACAGACGAGCAAGTCAAGAAGTGTCCATCTTTGTAATAGTGGCGCCCAACCTAGGTGGGTAATCAACAGCTGGCTAATTGGCTATGAGATCTGCCTGGTGGCAGGGAATCCTTGACTGGTCTGGGGACTTAGGCAACCTTGAATGGGGACCAAGGATCACACCTCCAAGGGGAAGTCCTCACTAACCAGAGGTCTTCAAAAAGGCTACACCTTCCAAGATGCTCACCAACCTAGCAATATTTGTCTCAGTTTACCAATAATGATCTCACTCTCTGCTGGAGACTCAGTATTTTTCAGAAATCAACCAGAACTGTGGACAAGTGAACTCCACCAAGGGGACCTGAGTTGATGGGGACACCCAAGCAGGAGAGGAACCACCTCAAACTCACCATTTAGAGCCCTAACACAACCTCTAAGGAAATGGGATGATGAACAAAAGAAAAAATTCCCACAGCAAGGCAGATAACCTGCGGAAGGGCAATAGAGAGAGGCATCAAGGGTGCCCAAAATAGTCCAAAACACAAATTCAAAGACTCTTAAAAACCTAATAACTCTGCAAAATTTAAACTCACCCACAATGACTCAGGGAAATTTGGAGAGGAAGGGGCTTAGAAAGAATGTAAGAGCCATGGGGAAGAGGCATATATCTAATTCATAAAAGGGAATGCCATCCTGATTTCAATCGTTTTCTCTAATAATTTATGATACTGAGCATATTATTTTGCTAATATGTTAATATGTAATTTTAAGCCAATAAAATATTTAAAAAGAAATTAACTTATAACATTAATTAATTCTGACTCAAAACATTGTAGAAAAGTTATATTGTCTGTTTTTTGCTATAATTTTTAGTATTATTATCACTAGCATTTATAAAATTTATGTTACACGTATCAAGTAAATCTTTTGTAGGCATACTATAATTAATGAATTTTATTTAATCTTTATCAAAAATCTAAAACACCACTTGCCACATGGATTGTCTTGAGTATGCCCACTGAGGTGGATACCCATGGGATTGGGGATGGAAATGGGAATATAAGCATAATATTTACTCAATCATTGTATCTAATTTTGGACAATAAAGATAAAGAAACAACAATGACAAAAAAATTACATACATGCAAATAGTCTACAAAACTCAAAAGAAAACAAAACAACAAAACTTACTCCAAGAAAGCTTGGCTCTTAAAAACAGTATTTTCATGGTCGGTTTGGGAGAATTTCCTCATGCATAAATGTACTATGTGGGTTGCTTCACACCTTGGTGAATAATAGTCATTGTAACAGGATTGTGCTGTCTATTCTCTACATTTGCACCTATATAAACTCACCCTGTAAAACTCCACCCAATACATGTAGTGTTATATCATTCATGGGATCTTTTGCTCTCCACATGGAATAAAATGGAATAAATGAAAAATTCACAACTGAATTGAAAAGTGGGTAATTCTGAAGAGGTATCAGGTTATCTACTGAAAAAAGCAAATGCTATTGAAATGTAAATACACAAATAATGTATATTTTATGATAAATCATAATTCCTACACCAACTGAACACACACATACACATATTTGCACATATTGTTAATTAAGTAGTTTCAGGATATTCATATATTATTGATGAGAACAAATGTGTGTTTAAAAAGAAGATGAATGTTGCATTATTTACATAATTTATAATGTTTAATTACATGAGATGTTCAAATTCTGGAAATTTAACTTATAAATCAATGAATTTATTCAAAGCTGCCATCTGAAAAATCAAAGTAATTAATCATTAAGAATTTGTTAATAGTGCATTGCTAAAGCAATGCATACATAATAAATGTATATTCATGTAAAAAAGCAAATATGTTTTCTGTTGCCCACATAACACTTTATTTACTAAATATTTTGAATTAGTGACTATTTTTATATAGTCAAATATAGATTAATAAAATTAAGAACAAAGGGAAAATTTAAGCAATACATATGATCAGTGCATGTCTTTTTTTAAATATTCATTTCCAAATTTTTAGCCAGTATGTTATTTTTGCTTTAACTTCTGCTTAATAAGAGCAGATAAGAGACAAAATAATTACTTTATGAGTCCCCCCTCTACTCCCTCTCTCCTCCCAATTCATTCCATTACCTTTTACAAAATCTCCACTCACTGACAGATTTTCTTCTTGTTCCTGTTTAACATGGTTAGGAAGAACATATGAGGGAAAATATACAGCGCTTGGCTTTCTGCTATTGTGTGGTTGCTAAGAATGATTTGACCCAAGTCTGACCATTTTTATTTATATTTCATTAAGTCATTTTTCCTCTCAGCTGCATAGAAATCAATACCTTAAAACCTTTGCTTTTATACAAAAAGCTCCTGAGAAAGCTGTGAGCACCCCTGATAAGAGGGACCAAGAACAGAATGGGAGGAAGCTTAATCTTAAAAATTGCTCAGACCTGCATCTCCCTGTACCAGTTATCGGTTCCTTCCCATACTGAGCTGTTGATCAAAGAGACCTGCGAGGTCCCCAAAACATGACAGAATTCTGTCAAAGCTCTTGAATACCTGTCCCAGGTCTAAGGTAAGACCCTATTGCTAAAGAAATCACAAAGTGTCATCAAACATCACCAAGATATCCTGCTAATCCAGAATGGTAACCAGCTCCCAGATGGTAGCATGTGTAGCATTGGAAGATGCCAGGGGAAATTGGTCAAGGATATTTGGAGAAAGCAGAGACCACTGATAAACAAGACAGATAGTTGTCACAATAATGCTGAACACACGGCTATATGGAAGAGACCAGCAAGTCAGGAAGTGCTCATCTGTGCAATAGTGGCACTAAACCAACCAGGGTAATCAATGGCTTACTGATTGGCTAACAGATCTGCTTAGTGACAAAGAACCCTTAATTGGAACTGGGATCCATGGCAAAATCCTTTAGGGACCAAGATCTCAGGCTCCTAGGGGAAATTCCCACTACCAGAGAGCTACTGAGAGGCTACACATATTGTAATTAGGAGCTAGCTAAAATAGAAATGTTGTCTCGTTTAACAAATATTGATCTCACTCTCCAAAGGAGATTCTGTTTGTATTTTTCAGAAGGCATTGAGAGAGCTAGGGACAACTCAATTCCATCAAGACATTAGATGATGGCTGACATCCTGGCAGGAGACTAATCACCCCAGGGCTTCACACAGGGCCCAAATGAAACCAATGAGAAAGTGACAGGACAAACAAGAGACCAATCACCACAGCATGTTTGATAACTCATGAAAGTTCAATGGAGACAGACACCAAAAATGCCCAATACAACCAAGGGCAATGTTCCAGAGATACTTAAGATCTCAACAATAAAGCAGACTTAAAACCCACCCACTATGATTCAGGGAACTGAACGGAAGAGGGGGCACAAAGATAAGAGCCATGGTGGGGGAGAATATCCAGAGACATTGCCCCCTCAGCAACAACACATACAAAGGGGTGAAGAAAAAAAAGGGAAAGTTCATATCCCCCTAATCTATGGACAGATCTGTATTCAAACCAAGGAGGTCCCCCAGTGGATAGGGGACAGGGAGGAGGGAAATGGGGACACATTTGCAAGATTTGTTCATACAATGTATATAATAAAGATATTTTTTAAAATTACAAGCTGAAACACTCAACTCTTAGCATTTGACCATGACTTCTGACCATAACTAAACTGAGTGGAAATGAGTAAGCCAATATATTTTCAATATGTAACAGATTCTTAAAAAAAAAAAAACATAAAGTTGTGTCTTGTGACAAAAAAAGACAAAATGTTTTATCATTCCTGACAAATATTTATGCAAGTTACTACTATTGTGTTATTAATTTCTAGGTTTTGTTTAGAATTTTATAGGATGTATTATTCTATTAACAATATCTTTTTCAAACATTTGAAACACAACTGATGAAATTGTGTTATACAACTGTCACTCAGGTTTCAAGAGGCAGAGGCAGGAAGTTCTTGACTAAGAAGACTCAGCACACTATGTAAAGTTCAAAGCCATCATGGGTTACAGATCAATACCTTATTTCAAACAAGCAGACAAATCAAAATAATGTTTCATAATGTCTGTATTTCCTCTTTGAGCTCTTAATTTTTTCATCATGATTTAAAAACTGGGGAAAAATTGTCCCCTCATTTGACATATCTGAATCTTATTCTGAAGAATGCTTTTTGCCGTAGTAATATGTTTGTATTGCCTTGTCTTACAATTTGCTACTGTTTTGATGCTGTAAACCAGATAGATAGTAGAAAATGAAATAAATACTTTGAATATTTCTGAGCCCAGATCATCTTCTCTCTCTCTCTCTCTCTCTCTCTCTTTTATCTCTCTCTCTCTGTTTTTTCTCTCTTTCCTGTTTCTTTTCATTATTTCCAGTGACATTTTATTCATACTTTATGGGCAAAATATCTTTGTTTTAAATATTTTCCCTCATAAGAGAAGTAGGAGGGACTTCTATTTTTCACTTTGTTGTATGCTTACACACTTGCAGGTGCTATGAAACTATGAGACTTTACTAAATTCCAGCTACAACTTTCTTGATGGACCAGGGATATGTCTCGGAAAATACTGGAAAAAAGGCTGAGAATTTCCCCTGTATTTTGAATCTTCAGTGATATGACCTTCACCCGCTTATTGAATTTATCATTCGTAGCTCCACATCTTCCCCCAAGAAATGCTTTGTTCATAAATCTTCTCCTTGCAGATATGTCTCTTTTATGGACTCGGTTTATTGCAATATGGATTAAGTACAGGAAGATATATCTATATATCTATATCTCTATCTCTATCTCTATCTCTATCTCTATCATCTCTATCTCTAGATCTATATCTATCTATAAATATATATATTCTTGGATTTTGTCAAAAAACGACACGAGGTGCTTGTCTGTGCTTGCTAGAGCACACTGCTGATTTGGGAAAACTCCACATTACAAACATCCTGCACTAAGTAAGCACATTTATTTATTTTTATTTTTAACACATTTACTGTCAATAATTAGAGACATTGTATGATAAATCTTGTGATGGTACCCCGATTTCCCTCCTCCCTGTCCACAACCCAATGAGGGCTTTTAACATCCTTCTGTATGATAATTTTGTGGAAATCACAGGTTGTCTTTGTGATTTTGTCCATATCTCCTCAACTTGCCTCATCTTGTGTCCAGCATTATGGTATCTAACACTTAGTATTAAGGAGATGAATCAAAACAGACAGGATCTGTGCTGACATTTCTCTAGAGAGTGAGGTGAGGGTGAAATCCTCATGAAATGTGTTCAGCTCCATGTGCCATTAAATAATGTCAACTAAAGTAATAAAGAAATAGCACCTAAATATATTAAAATGTTTGGTTAAATTAAAAAAGGCAATGCCTATAAATATGGAAAATGTTAATGTAATATTTGTTAGGAATTCATCATGGGAATTTAGCATGCTGCAGCCACTTTGAGAATGTTTACCTACTTGAAGATAACGATGTAACATCTTATTTGAAAAAAAAAAACAATTATCCACCAATGTATGTACATATCTGCCTATACTCAGTGTTTTACATCACCTTATACTTCCAGAACAATATAACAACCCTGTGCTTTTAATCTAATCTT
This sequence comes from Zapus hudsonius, assembly GCA_004024765.1. Lineage (NCBI taxonomy): Eukaryota > Metazoa > Chordata > Mammalia > Rodentia > Dipodidae > Zapus > Zapus hudsonius. The sequence continues at coordinate 12,882 of PVHP010001185.1, forward strand.
CAATATCATCATGATTGTTCCTTAATGGTTATTGTCTAGCAAGAAAATGTCTACAATACTCATTCTGAAGCTATGTGTTACTGAAGGGAAAGATAGTATTAATAGGCCAACCATAGTTTCTATTAAAAGGAATCACATTAGTGTATTGAATTATGGATCTACTTTACAGATTTATAAGTGAGAATATGGCTAAAATGAATGTTGTTGCATTTTAGCAGAAATTTCATTGAAATTGTCTTGCCAAAACAATATATATAAAATATTTTAAAGTCGTAAGATGATGATATGCAAAACAATATGTATAAAATATTTTAAAGTCATAAGATGAAGATGATATGAATAGTTATTCTACTGTAATTTTAATAAGGAAATAGATTGCATATTGAAAGAAAGCGAAATTAAGTAGGAAATTTATGTCATCATTATAATTATTTACCTTTTTCAAAGGAGAACTGGGTTCCTGATTTTTGATTGTCAGAAAATTGCTTGCTATATGAAATCTTAGGATCATTAAACTGCAAACACTTGAGAGATAATTAACTGGAATAGAAATGAAATGTGTATCAGGAATAAACTAAGCAATTTATTTCCTTTTGAATAATGAATTTATAGAAACTATTTGTATAATACACTAGATTCATGCTTGGTAAAACAATTTGTGTTTTTTTATCTTTTATTGAAATTATCTCAGTGAAATAATAGAAACTGTATAAAATGTTCAATATAATCAAAGAAGTAATTAACTTTAATTGGAAATCTGGGTATAGAGAGCAATATCATGTTAGAAAACCACTAAGTAGACATAAAAATATTTTATTTATTCCATCATAACTCAGATGTAAAATTGAAACAACTGAAAGCTTATCCACATTCCCTTTGATTATTATCTAGAATTGAATTTATTGTATAGAATACAAATATATAGGGTCATTCTATTTTCTCTATCAAAAATGAAATGCATAATTTTGTTTTCATGTCTATCTAAAATAGATATCTAAGAGTTTATATTCTCCTTGACTTCTAATTATATATAAATAATAATATATATTAATATGTAAATTAATATAACATATTATTTATATATATTGCTTGAACATTGCTATGAAGCACTTAAAAGGCACTGAAAAGATAAGACATCAAAATACTGGTACATATTCAGTACCCCATTCATAATCTTTCATTTCGCCTTCCATCTTATATTCTACTCATAGGCTCTTATACTATCACAAAAAATTGAGTAAATATTATTCACTTATTCTCATTCTTTCCCTGCTACTCTAATGACTAGTAAACAAGGTGTAAAAGACTAACAATTGACAAATGTTAAGATTTAATGTTTAAAATGTTAGATATTTACACAGCATATCATCAGGGACTATTATATATGAATGGAGATTTGAGTCAAATGTTTTGTGAGTTACAATGTTACAGTCCTTGCTTGTTTTTGGAGGTTCTTGGCCTCTGTCTCTCTGCTTGGGTCTGTGAAAGGGGGTGAGCCTTTCCTTCAAATTTGGAGCTTCCCCTGGATCTGTTACTTCAATAAATACTTTCCTCCCCCAAATTGTGCCTGGTTTGAAGATCCATCCCAGTGGCTGACTACTAGACTATGACAGTATGTTGTATCATATTAGTAACATTTTATACAATTTGCTATATGCTAGTATAATGACTTGTTTATTGTGAAGACTAAGGAATAAGAAATACATTGATTTCAATGAATATTATAGCTGGAATTTAAAGAATATGTAAATTCAAGTCAACTTGAATGTTATTACTTAAAATATTCTTTTATTTAACGAAGTAATAGAAAAACAGTGAGACAAAAGAAGACAAAGATGGTGGGTATGAGTATGCGAGGGCCTTTTGCCACTGCAAACAAATTCCAGGTGCATGATCCACTTTCTACATCTGGTTTTACATGGCTACTGGAGAGTTGAATGGGGCCATCAGGTTTTAAGGAAGTGCATTTAACCATTGAACCTTCTTTTTAGCCCTTGAGAATTATTTTTATGAAAAGTAAAACAAAATAATCAGTACAGTTAATGTGTATAAATTATCATTTGCTGTAAGTTATTGAGTTCTGTACTCTAGTTAACATATAATTAATAGATTTTAGTGTATATTTATGTTTATGAATTTTTTATGATAATCTGTTTTATATATGAAAATATAATTATTATCTATTTTTTCTTTTTATTATTTGTTTGTTCATCCTATCTTTAATATCAGGATTGATAAAGTTTTGAACACCACTCAAACATTTATGCTCTTATGATTAAATATAATCCTTTAAAAATGAAATATTTCATGACTTTCACTCTTATGGTGTGTTCCACTCCACATGTCATGTCTCTGTTGTTATGTGTATACACCTGTTTTAGGTTCTTCAAGGTCTTCTTTTTGAAATGGCTGACACTCATGGCAAAACAGTTTATTCCAAGTCCTGAGCAATTTCAAACACATAACAAAAACTATACTAGATTCATCTGATCAGTTTTCCCTATAAATTGAATATTACAATATTTCATTTTAAATGTATTTATTATTAATAATTAGATACATTGTATGAGCAAATCTTGTGATGATACCCCATTTCCCTCCTCTCTCTCCCCAACCCACTGGGGGCCATCTTCGGTGGGTATACTGGATCTTTCCTTGGGGTAGGGATTTATGACTTGCACAATAGGTACCCAGTTTTTTTTTTTTCTGTTTGTTGTTGCTGAGGGGGGCAATGTCTCTGGATATTCTCCCCCACCACATCTCTTACATTCTTTCTACCCTCTCTTCTGTTCAGTTCCCTAATTCATGGTGGGTGAGATTTAAGTTGGCTTTACTGTTGAGATCTTAAGTCTCTGGACTTCTGCTTTAGGTTGTGTTGGATATAGTGTCTGTCTGCATTGACTTTTCCTGGTTTATCTGATTGGCTAAGATGATAGGTGTCTTATTTATTGTGCCACTTTCTCATAGGTTTCATTTGGGCCCTGTGTGATAGGCCAGGGGTGGTTCATCTCCTGTCAGGATGTCAACCATCATCCTATGTCTTGATGGTGGAATTGTGTGGCTCTCTCACTGCCTCTGAAAATTACAAACAGAATCTCCATTGAAGAATGGAGATCAATATAGGTTAAATGAGACACACTTTGCTAATTTGGCAAGATTTTAATGGGTGTAACCTCTCTGAAGCTCTCTGGTAATGGGAATATCCCCTTGAAATGTGGGTTCTTGGTCCCCAAAGGATTTTGCCATGGATCCCAGTTCTAGTAAATGGTTCCTTGTCACTGAGTGGATCTCTTAGCCTGTCATTAAGTCTTTGATTACCCCCTAGGAATAATGCCACTATTGAACAGGTGAGCACTTCTTAACTTTATTTTGACAAATACATTGCTTCATTTTGTGTTTGCCAAAATAGTAGGTAAAATTCTGTCATTGTATATGAATACCTGAGGCTGATGTGTATAAGAATACATAAGACTGATGTGATCACTTAATAATTATTCTTTAATGTTTTGAAATTATGTAAAAATGATAGACATGTCTAATTTCATTTAACACTTGTATATTCACAGAATCTTGTAATATAAGTAATCTTGATAAAGTAAAATACAGTTTGCATTTAGCAATTTAATGAACCCTTCAATGGTACTATTCATGCTGTTGTGAGAAACATAATTTAGCAGACTGCTTATAAAATATATAGATAAATCAAATATTATTAATTCATTATATTGAATGTATCCTTATCAATCTAGTTAAATTATTTTGTTAACATCTGTGAGATAATGGTATGCTCTAAAAATTAATGACTTACAATTAAGCATAATCACTTTTCCCCAGTTAAAATTCTGGCAAAGTTTCTGTTCTGTTTGTCTATGTAATATATTTTTGAATATCAGAAAGGGTTGTTGTATAATTATTCAAAGCCAAGGTTTCTAAAAAATGTCTGGTGCTATGAATGAGCAGAGATCATCATAGCATAGATGCTTATTTACTGAGATTTATCATTGTCAAAATAATCCAGAAATTGTTTTGGCTACTATCCTCAATCACACTTTAGTAATGATTGAAAGTGTGCTCCCAATATAGTATTAAACACTTGGAATATGGAGGACTTAAATGGTATGTTTTGAAAAGATGAGATACAGAAAGGAATTTGTAAATACGCTTGATATTTATGTTTATTACAAGGGTGTTGCATGACTTTTCCTAAGGAAATGCAAACCAAGGTCGATTCACCTCAGATATAAGCACTAATAAAATTATGCCACTTAAGTTTTACTTGGTGCAACAATGAGTTTATGAGGGTTACTTCCAATAGCCTGAGTCAAGGGTGATTTAGACCAGCACAGGTCAATAAATAGCAGACTACCCTCACCTTCATGAAGACCCATGGAAAATACATCCCTGTGCGACCTGCCCAACTTTGATGTTCACAGAGGTCCACTATGCTGGTAGCTATGCTTAGGCTTTGGATAAACTTGGGGAAGGGCCCTACTAATCTGGTAAATTGTATGGACTTCACGAGTCTCTAACAATCTACTTCCCTGCACAATGAAATATAATTTAGAATATGTAATATTAAAATATTAAATAAACAAGCATTTTTTCTAACACTTTTCTGACTTTTTTATTATTAGGTCAAATTTATTTTGTTATATATAAAAACATAGAAACTGTATAGATTACTAATGAAATTATAATTATTACATATAAGTTCTTTGGACCATCTCAGTTTATAATATACAGTGAATTATACTTGGAGGAATATGAGAGAAATACACACAAACACACACTTTATATAAATTCTATAATTTTCAAAGAAATATCAAAGAGTAAGCATATAGTTCAGAACATTATCAAAAGTACAGAGAATTCTAAAAATAGAGGGAAAAATGCCATAAGAGAGTAGTGAAGTAGACACAAAAAATCATACAGTTTGGTAATCTGATAATTATTTCCTCATCAAAAAAAAAAGACTTTGAATACGGACATTTCTAAAGCTAAGTTAATGTGTGTAAAGGGATTTTATTTCTTATTGTTTGAAGCAAAAGTTACAAACTCTATGATATAAACAACACTAAAAAATAAGTACTCAAATACCTAGATAGGATAAATGATTTTGTTGCCTTTATCTTGGTGCTGGGACACTACCACCAAAATACCCCAGCAGAAGCAGTTTATGATAGGAAAGTGGTCCCTTCATGCATACATATTATAGGGAAGCTTCATATGGGAGAAGGAAGCTGGCTCACTTCAGAATCCATAGCAGAGAAAGAAAAGCCCATCAAGTACACATAGCCAGACCTCAAACTGGTTTTCTATGCATCTCTTAGGACTGGACTTCAAATCTGTCCCCAGTGACAAACTGCTTCCCCAGAAGGGCTCTGCCTGCAGAAGCCTTCAGAATTTTAATCTTAATAAAAAAAATACCCAAGTTATGGGGGATATACATTTACATTCAAACCACCACAGGGTTAGATGAAAAATATTTGAATGATATTTAAATTGTTAACATTAAAATTAAATAAAATACAACCGTGTTGATTACTTTTATGTCACTGTGACCAAAAATCTGTCAGATACTATCTTGGGGGAAAGGTTTTATTTTGGCTTACGCTTTCATAGAGTCCAGTGGCTATTAATTCTGGGCCCAAAAGGCAGAAAATTATGGCAGTGGAAACATGATTTGATGGAGAGGTGATCAGCTCATGCCAGACAGGAGAGAGAGAAGAGGCAGAAACATACAATTAGGAATGTGTCTATTTGTGTGGTGTTTCTATGACAATGCTTTTCCTAAGATTGAGTCATCTTTCCTAGTTATTCCTTTTTTGGGTGGATCTGGGTTATGATACATTTTAAAAGAAGTTTTCATGAGTGTTTTGAATGTACCACAAGCCATTACTTATGAGGGAAACACTGAGGAGACAAAGAATGATAAAGGACAAGGTGTGGCAAGTGTCCTGTGACAGCGCTCCTGTATTATCACAACTCCCAAAGAGACAACCTTTGCATGAGCCAAATCCCTTTGGTTTTGTTTGTTTATTTTTGTTATTTGTTTGTTTTGATTTTTTTGTCTTTTTTATCTTTCTAGGTAGGGTCTTGTTGTAGCCTAGGCACATGGAATTCACTTTGTAGTCTCAGGGTGGCCTTGGCATCACAGCAATCCTCTACCTGTGCCTCCCCACCCAGCGCTGGGTGCAGAGGCAGGGCCACTGCTCCCTGCTAAAGCCCCTTCTTTGCCACTTACAGGAGGCCCCTTTGTACTTGTTTTACATCTGTGACTGTTTAGTTGGCTGCAAACTGACCTAGTGATAGAAGTTAGTCATAGTACTAAGCAAGTTTGGTTTTTGATCTCTCATCTGTACTGAACCTCTTGTCCCCTCTTTTCCTACAATTGTCAGCCAATTCCTATAATAGCTGTAGGATTCTGAAGATGACAGTGGGTTACCTGATTTGAACATTATATGTTTGCTTTATACAACTCTGTAAAATAATATTGTGAATATAAATTAGGGACTATGCTTACTGCTAAGCAAGGAGGAAAGGGGATTGGGTGACTCATCACAGCATTTGGATGGAAATTAATATTCTATGGACTAACTTTTAGGGTGGAGTTGTGTTTTGTAGTTGTGTCTTTAAATTGTGTTTAAAAATTACCTATTTATATAACTTTACTTTCAAATATATGTCATATGATGACTTAATATATTGCTACATGATTTTTATATTAACAATTTCAAAACTGCATAAAATGGCCAACTATGAAAAAACAACTGTAGAATAAACAATGAAAACAAACATCAAGGGACATTGAAATCAGTAGGCTGCTCTCAATGTAGAAATACAAATATTTATTTTGACTATCTTCAATATATGCATATGTGAGATAAAATCAAACTAGGCCTTTACAAAATGAAATGCTAAGCAAATACACACACATACACACACACACACACACACACACACACACACACACATATATATATATATATATATATATATATATATATATATCAGAGATCTCATATATATATATATATATATATATATATATATATATATATATATATATATATGAGATCTCTGAGACCAAAATTATTTGACTCAAGTGAGAGACACTAATGGAGATTGGGAAGTTGGGTGCACACAGATGTCTTCTTATCATGTGATTTATGCACAGCCACTTGGACAAAGAGTAATGAGTCCATTTTACATTCAAGTGGAGAAGGAATTTTGCTTTCTTGTGTTCATTCCTATTTGCTGTGGCATTTGCTTTGTCTAAACAAGATGTTTCCAATGATCTGGTTTTGAGACCCAAGATGAATTGCTTTTTAAAAAGCCTTTTGTATTGAAATACAAATTAAAGTAAGGAATTGAATTAATTCTTTAGCCAGAAGGTTAAACTGGCAACTCTCCAAATGCATTTTCTCAAGGGCTACTTTAGCCGAATTACAAGAGTAGTAATCTTGTCCTCAAGCTCCCCTCGAGCAAACACATGGTTACAATGGTTTAGCATCTTCTAAACTTATCGAAGATTTAGTATATACAGAGAACTCAAGACATTCATCCAAAAGCCAAATATGTTAAATTTTATTTTAAAAAATGAAAATTTAATATTCTAGGAGCCAGGTCTGCCATATAAATTTCTAAGCACAATTAATAAACTACTTAGTTGCTTTAGGCTTGAGGTTTCCTAATGTCTGAATTCCCAGAGAATTCACCTATATCTCTGGACATGCAAACAAATACAACACACAGATATTTATCATATATTATATATCATAGTATATAATTAATTACACATATGTATTCACATATAGATATTAACATATATATTTGCATATATATATATATATCAGTCACACGATAGCATGTTTCTTTTTTATATTTTATTTATTCATTTTCAAGCAGAGAAACACACACAGAGAGAGAGAGAGAGAGAGAGAGAGAGAGAGAGAGAGACCACCAGGACCACCACCTTGTGGGTCTGGCATATGTGGGTACTAGGGAATTGAACCCAGGGCCTTAGGCACTGGAGGCAAGTGCCTTAACCGCTGAGCCATCTCTCCAACCTGTCCAACTGCATGTTTCTTAGGTATACATTTTTCTCATTTCATACCTTCTACATTAGAAAGGAAACTCGTTTTGCTGTAACACACATAATTGGAAATTTAATTTCTTTTTTCAAACAAAATTTGCTATTTGTAATTTTATTTTAGTTTTATCATGCTCTCTCATGGAGCATACTTTTGTTTTGGAGTTAGATAGAGTGATATTCCAGCTAGTAAATTTCTACTTGAAAAAATAATAAAGTTCAATAATTTTCTTGTTACAACATAGAAAAGTATATTTTTGTTTATTTTCCCATATTATGTTCCCACATTATAACTAATTGTACAAAAGAATGGATATCCTTGAATTATGTTCTAGGAGGCTTTTAAAATTTATTGTTACTTAAATTACTAAATTTATTTATTTGTAAGATGAGAAAGACAGAGAATGGGTGCACCAAGGCCTCTAGCCACTGCAAATGAACTCCAGATACATGCACCACTTTGTGCATCTGGTTTTACATGGTTACAGGGGAATCAAACTCAGTACCACCCACTGGGGTACTTCCTCAGTGTGCATACTGGATCTGTCCACAGGTTAGGGGATTATGAACTGCACCAGAGGTATCCAGTTTTTTTTTCCTTCTCCATTTGTGTATTTTTGCTGAGGGGGGCTATGTCTCTGGATATTCACCCCCACCATGGCTCTTACAATTTGATGCCTCTCTTTGTATTTTGTCCCCTCTAGGCTTGATTAATGTGTCCAACGTCTGGATGGCTCTTGAGGTTGATTGCTTGGCTCTTCTGTAAAGATTATTTCCTGGAGAATTCTCCAACTTTCAAATCAGTCAGCATTCTTCCTGCTGTACCAATGCAGAACAGCTGTCCCAATACCAACGGTGGTAATCTCTCCAACAATTGCAACAGGAGTGGGCAGCTGTCTCCTCCATTAAATCATATTTCTTTTTGGTGCCATATCCCTCTGGAGACCTATTACTAACATCCTGACAAGAGATGAGCCACCCCAGTCAAACCGAGGAGGATCCATATGGAACCCCACAAAGAAAGATGGGATGAACAAGTGACCCATAGCCACAGCCAATCAGTCAACACAGGTTAAGCCAATGAGACAGAAAACAATGATTTTCAACACAACCTAAAGCAGAAGAACAGAGACCCCTAAGTCCTCAACAATAGGACAGCCTTAATACTCACCCACCACGACTCAGAGAACTGAGTGGAAAGGGGGAAGATTGTGAGAGCCTTGGTGGGGGAGAATAGGGGATGGGGAGGTGGGGCATTGGGGAACTGTGGATAACAACTCATTGTTTGCCCATTAAATAATGTAACTAACTATGGACAATAAAAAACTAATAAATAAATAAATAATAAAAGAGTAATCTTACATTAAATAAAACAAAATAAAATATGATGTTCAGTAATGTTATTTTTGAAAATTGTCACTTCACCATGTAGCAAGATATAACCTCGACTGAGTAATTAAAGTTATTGAAATGGATTAGGCTTCAGTTACTTCGTATTTTAGATAGCTTCTAGAAATTGCTATTTGAATAGAGGTTTATAGAATTAATAAAAGACTAAAACATTCATTTCTTAATTTGTGCATTCACTCAGGAAATCTTGTATACTTATTAAGTTCATAAAACTGATCCATTGACTATATTGTTGGTTTAATTTATAAATGGTATTTTATATAGTATGTTACATTTTCTGCTACAGCACAGCACTATACAATTTTATAGAAACCCAGTCTTTCCCTAATAAGGTTTGCCTACCTGTCATCTAATCTAGATTTTGGAAATATCAAGGGCTAAATTTTAAAAAATTACTGGGTTGGAGAGATGGTTCAGCAGTTAAGGAACTTGCCTCCAGTGCCTAAGGCCCCAAGTTAATTCCATAGTACCCACATAAGTGAGACCCACAAGATGGTGGTCCTGGTGCTCTCTCTCTCTCTCTCTCTCTCTCTCTCTCTCTCTCTCTCTCTGTCTATCTGTCTGTCTCTCCTCTCTGCTTGAAAATGAATAAGTAAAATATTTGAAAAAATACTGAATAAATGTAGGGCATAACAGAAAATATAGAGTGTCGTCTTATAGACACTAGAACATGCTGGTCAGACTTCCAGTTTGTACGATGTCATTCCTGCTTGTGCTGATGACCAGTAACTTACATAAGTTTCCACTCCTCTGAAAGGGTGCTGTTGTTGAGAAGAAATTCAGTCCTTGAACTTGGCAATTAGTTCTATTTCAATGCTGCAAGTTTCATGGCCTGCCCGAACCTCCCTTTTTCATCCCTGAGGGAGATTAGAAGCCATGTTCCATATTCTATTATAGCTATGGAACTACAGAGTTAAACCTTTCTCTCTCTCTCTCTCTCTCTCTCTCTCTCTCTGTCTCTCTCTCTCTCTCTCTCTCTCTCTCTCTCTCTCTCTCTCTCTCTCTCTCTCTCTGTGTGTGTATTGGCCTACTTTGTGTGTTTCTTGATGTGTGGCTGTGTATATTTACCCCAAAAGTGCATTTTATAAATAGAAGATAGCATGGAGAGGAAAATGTGTGTTGTTAATAGAGCTTTCTTCAGTAAGTGCTATTTGCCTTTGGTCTTATTACGAAGCACACAATAACACCAAGCACATCATGGAGCAGTTATTTCCACCACCATCCTAACAATTTCAAACACAATGATTATATTGAACTCAGATTGTTCAAATTTGAAGCACTCTGAATCAAATGACATGAAAGAGAGATGAGCAATAAATGTTCAAAGGCTTTTATAAGTTATTTCTATTACCGTATATGACTTCAGACATCATATTGATTTCTGCTGAAAAATGAAACATACCCACAAGCAATCATATATATTTTAGTTGATGATTCACTGTGTAAGCTTCTGCTTTTACTCAGAAAATATTCACTCCTGTACCTTGGTTTGATTTTCTCTATTTTCTTATTTTTTTGTCTTTCAACTTTTATGGGCAATGCTCATACACATAATGAAGTTTGATGATAATCACCTTCATTACTTTATTTGTTTCCCCATGCCCCTTTCACTAAGTTCTCTCTCTCTCTCTCTCTCTCTCTCTCTCTCTCTCTCTCTCTCTCTCTCTCTCTCTCTCTCTCATTAAGTAGAAACTTTATATGAATACATCATGTCATGGTACCATGATTTCCCTCTGCCTGTCACAGAAGGCCCTACTTAATGGGATTGCTGGTATTCACCATGGAGTTATGGGTTATGAACTTTGAGAACAGCAATCAGTCATTGGGGAAGGAAATATCTCTGTACTCCCTCCCACCCTATGGCTCTTACATTCTTTCTGCCACCTCCTCTGCAAAATTCCCTGAACCTTAGAGAATGTGTTTTAAGTCTATGTTTGTTATGAGCAGCTTTTGCTTTCTGTTTTGGGACATTTTTAGTATCCTCAGTGTCCGTTTCCATCATCAAAACGTTCATTTAAAGCCCTTGGTAGTCACATTTAAAATGGTGATTCCAACATGTTAAATTGTACATGTACAATTACTAAAATAAAGCAAAAATATTATGCAGAATTCTACACAGAATAACAAAACTGTATTTGCAGATGATTCTAACCAATTTTCAAAATAATTTTAAGTAATTATTATAAAGCATGTTTATATGGTGTTATCAATAACGCTATCTACCCAATGCTTTTATTTCTCTTCTTGTCACCATAGAATTTCAATTTTCAAGCTATAAAATACAAATAAAATACTATGTTAATAAAAATTAGTAATTGATAGCCAAATAACTTTAAAAGGGTTGCATATAGTTCATTAAAAAAAGTTGTTGTTTATTTTTTTCGATGTAGGCTGACCTGGAATTGACTATGTATTCTCAGGCTGGCTTTGAGCTCACAGAGATCCTCCTAACTGCCTCCCAAGTGCTGGAATCAAAGGTGTGTGCTACCACATCCAGCTTAAAAGATTTTTTTAAATGGGGAATTTACTTATTGAAAGTGAAGAAATTAGCCTAAATTCTAGGAATGATTCGGTTTTATTCTGAAAACCACAGGAAGTTGTGTAGAGGTGGTGAACGAAAGACTGTAGAGATGAATGAAGGAGTATATTGGGGATATAATCAGTTATGTCTTCAATTACATAAGGTATGATTCTTTATCAATCAAGTGTTTAGCAGGAGAGAACTGATGCTCAGTACTGGGAACCAAGTTCTGATCCCATGGATAAGAGGCTCATGAACTCCAGAGAGAAGTCTGCACTGCTCTTTGGCTCATAAGTGTGGGCACACATGTCCAAAAGTCTCTCAAATGCCTAAACTGACCCCCTTTAGTACAAACTGCTTTCACTCTTGGTTGGAGAATTTGTTTTATTTTACAGATGAAAGGGAATACTGGCGGTATTTCGGATCCATCAATACAACAAGAAAGGACAACCTGTTACCTACCATGAGATGTGCCACTTCCACCACGTCTGCCAGGGCCCAGGAGACATTGCAGAGGATGTGGTAACATAAGACTTCTCTCACTGCCAGCCAGAAACTCAGCTCCAGGCAGACAATGTGTTCACTCAAAACTCATCAAAGGAGAAATCCAGAGACTCCACACTTAATCAGAATTCTTACAAGCCCACCAAGGCTCAAATTGTGAGAGCCACAGGTGGATAGGAATATTTTAAGACAAGGGCTCCCTCAGTAGAAACTGACGGAGGCCTTCATGATCCCACAGTGAATTACCAATAACCCCACTGATAAGTACCCTCAGTGGAATCAGAACAGTGAAGAGGCAATATAAGAGTATGGCCATTAAATTAAATTTAAAAATGGTAAAAAGAGTATTTAGAGAGGTAAAAATGTATAAAAATCGTTCTTCATTCTAACTTATACGTATGTTTAAAATAGTCATGTAACCTACATGTTAATCAGCAAATTATTCATCAACTGACTTTTAATTTCATGTTATTGAAATACGTCAGATTCTTTTAATGACATTCCTCTGGAGTGTACTGTCATTGCATTGGCATGTGGATTGACGGCTTTATGAGCATGATAAAGAAATGTGTAATTAACTAAATTTTTCATGTAAGTCAGAATCACAACATTTTAATTATGCAGTGACTTATAATCAGAGTAGCCAGATTTTTAATTCTTATATTCATTTCCCTCCTTGATTTCTCTTTCCCCCATTTCTTCACATTTGAACTATCTGTGGAAGACAGCTTTCCAAAGCACTCTTCTACATCCTCTGAGTCTTCTGTTCTTTTGGTCCCCTTTTCTGTAATTCCTTGGAGGATAGAGTATAAATAAATATCTCAGTTGGGTGGCACTTCTCAGCACTTGGATGAGTTTTGATTCTCCACAGGAGTCACTGTCATCTGAAAAGAGAAACTTCTCTAAACTAAACTAAGAGCATCCCTCGCATATGAGCATAAACAAATATTTACAGTTAATGTGGTGGTCATGATATATCCATTTAGCTGCACAAGAGCAGAAGTTTCCTCCCTCAGTGTTATGACTTTCTAAGGCATAGGATTGGGCTAGTTTTCCTGGCATGAGTTCAGAGATTGGCTCTTGTAGAGCTGGGCCTCAGTTCTAATCAGTGAGCAGTTTGCTACCCATATAAGACCCATCATCAGACTAGTGAATATCAAGATTTATCAAGTCACCATATTTTGCTGGATGTCTTCCTCAAAAATGATGCACAGGGAGAAGCAAATTTAACATTTTGCATATTAGATGTATACTGCTTAACATGGATCCAAAAACATGACATTTAAAACTGTAAAATTGGATCAACATATCTACCCTTAAGCCGTGAAAAGCCTTTTTCAATTCCTTTGGTATAGTTTGACTAATTACAAATTGGTAATCAATGATGTTTATTCCCTTTTATGATTTTTTAAAATTAAGCATCCTTAAAATGTCTGATAGGGATTTAATATCTGTGAGATAAAATTCAGTTGCTTTGGCAGAAGATAATTCTATTAGTTGTTTTACCATAAATAATTCTATACATATAGAAAATATATGAAACATATTGCATAAATAAATTTGATTCTAAATAAAAAATCAAGTTATTTAAACTATTTTTTGAAAAACTTTACCAAATGTTTCATATATTTATATACAAATACCTTTATAGATTTATAGAGTATGTCCTCATACATGCCTAAAGGTATGTATACCTTATTCTCTATAAACTTGAAACTAGTTACTAATGCATAAGAAGCAGTAAGTAAATACAATTTTGTGCATCTAAGACATATCAAAAAAGCAACCTTATGATTTTGTAGCATCAATTTATATATGTTAACAAGTAAGTTATTAGCATTGTTTTAAATTGTGAAGGATAAATCTTAGTAAAAATATCACATATGTTTCATAATCTGAAATCATAAATTATCTTTAACACATTGGCAATAATATTTAGAAATTTAGAAAATTTATTTTCAAATCAATAAATATTCACATTTTTAAACTTACTATATATATGTATATATATGTATATAAATATATCCATAGTTTAACTTAAGGCATTTACATCTTTTGACTTTTGCCTTTTTTTGTTCTATAATATCTATGTGCAAGGCGATGCCATATTTCCACTGTGCATTAGTAATCAAAGGGGAATTTTTCCTGCAGGAGTTGTGTCAGGGCAATTTGACAAACAGTGTTTTGAAGGATCATGACCTTGGAGGTTTCTACAAGTTAATTTGTGAATTTGAAGAGGTTGTCAAAATGAATTTCAAAGAACAGTATATTAATGCCCATGACTATGAGTGGAAATACACTATGCAATGGTTTGTATTTTTTAAATTAGATTATAATTAGATAATACGATCCATACACAACCAATTAGATCCAAATTGTATAATGACAGGAGTATGTTGTATAGAAGAGTAAGCTACTAGGTCTTTCTTAAGATCTACATTTCTATCAGACTGAAGCAAAAATTTACACATATTGTAGATTATGATCCAGCTAAATTTAATGACATTCCTTAACAGCAGTCATGATCACACAATTAGTCATTGTAGAAAGTTTAGTTGTCAGGTAGGTAAAGTTAAAGCTACAAAAGTTGTCATTTCTTTTTATCAGACTTAAATATTTTGTTTCTTCTAGCAGAAGCTATAATGAGAAAGATATTCACTGAAAACTCTATGTGACAATTTCTCAACAATTAGTAAAAACTTTTTTTGTTATAATTATTTAAAGAAATAATCTTTTTTGGTTGCTTTCAAAATTATTTATTTTAGGACAGTTCAAACATTTATAGAAGAAGGAGAAGACATAATGTTGTATGCTGTAAAAATCATATCTGTATGTATATAAAAGCATTTGAGGAGAATGGATAAATAAAATTATAAAATTATGAAAGGTTAAGGCCTCATCCCAATGAAATATTTAATTCCCATTGAAATACCCCTATATAGACCTACATACATATATAGGAAGGTAACATTTGTAACAGCAATCATTTTTAAAATATAAAAAATTTCATGAATATTAATATTTTGAATGTTACTGGAAAGCACTATATTTGAAAAAGTAGATTTCCTTAAAATCATAAAAACACTGTCCTAATTCACCAGTCTTTTATTATTGAAACAATGTTAAATGTATATTTTAAATAACAATAAAAAACTATTGTTTCTCTCAAGTAATCATTATTGTAAAAGCACAAAATACCATATTATAAATTCAAGAATTCCATTTTGTATAACAATGAGTGACATAACAGACCAAAGTGATAGATAATTATGAATTTTAAAGTCATATTTCTCCTTTTTTAGCTTAAGTTTCTATTGAAATAAGAATTCTAGTTAAATCTCTAAACTACTTGTCTATCTTTGGTTTCTAAAGTTTCTAATTGTTTAAAATATTAGAACATACACCTTAAAAATATTGCTTTAAGGCTTGAATTTTTCCATACAATGAATCATTAAACTATTTATGAGACTTATACCTTATGGCAAATCGCTACTATATAGAGGGAATTGAGACTTGACCTGCTTTTAACTTGCTTACATGGATATACTCAAGTAGCAAGGAGGAAGAGACTGGGATATAGAAACGTTGCAGAACACAGTATATGTATTAGAAATAGAAACTTTGAAGTGTATGGAATAGAATTAATTTTTTAAAACTATGTGTGCATGAAATGGTTAACGAACAAATATAGCTGGGGTAAAATTGGATAATTTCCCAGTCCAAAATGCCTAATATATGCACATTAGAAAAGAAAGATGAGAGTAGTAAAAGAAATAGTACAAACCATATAGTAGAAAAATACCCACAGATAAGCTGGACAGAAGACCAGGTAAAATAAGTGCTGTCACAATGAAAATGTGTCTGTATTAAAGACAAATAAGAAATGATCCATGAAGAAAGGAAAACGTGATGTATTGGGGAATGCATTTCCCGAAAGACATATGATTGACAGCTTGGTACTCAGCTGTTGGACTAAAGATGTGATTAGATAATAAGAATCATAATGTGACCATCAAGGTTATCATTGACAATTGTGTAGCTAAATGAACTACTACTAGGTGGTCATAGATTAGGGAAATAGGTCATTGGGGTGGAAGGCATGGCTTTGAAGGTTATATAATGTACCTGCTTTTTGGATCCTGGCTCTTTCTGCATCTGACCCACCCTGATGGAACCACTCTGTGCCACTGTGCCCATATCCCTTTAGGTTTAGCTTTGTTGAAATAGGCCAAAAAATTTAAAAAAAAATAGATCCTGATGATCAGGAACAAAAATCTGTGCAACTGGACCCTAAATAAGTCTTTCTTCTGTTGTCTTTTTCACATATTATGCATCAAAATTTCCGGCAAAAGGGCCTGGGAAGATGGCTGCTTCAACCTGAGGGCCAGAAAAGACAGACTACCTGAGTTTGATTACCTAGTCCTACCCCTTGAAAAAAAAAAAAAACTATGGGTATGGCTAGACATATCTGTGACCCCTCTCTTGCTTCCTGTGAAATAAAATAGATAAAGTGAAAATAAAGAACTTTCAGAACCTGTTTGTGGTTATAACATGTCAGACAACAGGAATGTGGAGTTCCTTAACAATGCATAAATATAATATACCATTGCACCAATACCTTTGGGGGTGTCTCCAGATTCATATGAATTTGAAGAATGAAATCTAAAGACCAGAGGATAAGGTTCAGAAAGATTTTATTATAGAATAAGCCTTTAGGAGGGAGAAGAGAAAGAGAATTTAGGGGAAACAAGGAAGGAAAGAAGGAAGGGAGGATGGATGGAGGAAAGGGAGAGAAGGAAAGCAGGCAATGTTCTTTACAATAGAAAAATGCTAAAACTAAAATTCAACAAAGCATAAGCTTATATTAGAAAGTGTCACAATTAAATTCAATTGAAATTTAAATTAGCAGTGTTCTGAAAATCACTTTTAGTTAATTGATAGTGCAAATTAATTAAATAAACATAGTAATATATGGTGTCATCAAAAGAAAAATCAAAGTTCATATAAATCTTGAGTAATGGCATAATTAGGCAGACTTCAGAGTCCTAGAGGTATTTTAAATATACATTGACACTTGATATATGATAAATTCCACAAGAAAAGTAAATGCCAGAATAATTGACAAAATTTCAAAAAAATTCTTCAAAATTTGTAACTTGGAAAAATAGTGAAGTATATGGTCTTAATTTTTCCTAACAACTATTTTAAATTAAAATACAAAACAGCCTGCTTCCTGTGGTGATGCATCTCTGCACTACCATAACTTGGGTGGAAGAGGCAGAAGGATCATAGTAAAGGTCATTGTCAGATGCTTAAGGAATTCAATGCCAGTATGAACTACAGAAGACTTCCACTCCAAAAACGAAATCACATAAACTCAAGTGGAAAAAAAACAAAATAAAATAAAAACCTGCTGTGATATTTTATTTGATTCCAATAATAAAAAAGCATGCTTTACACATTTTTTCATAAGTACTGGTGAGAATAAATTTTAAAAAATGATGCTGGGAAGAAAGTTCATTGTTTAGAGGTTTCTAAACCCTGCTGTCTGGGGTTCAATTCCCAAGGCACAGATGTAAACCAGACACAAATAGTGGCCCAGTCACCTAGTTGAGTTTTTAAAAATCATGACAGTACAATCATCAAATTTGATGATTTTACATGACCCAAAATAATCTTTAGTTTAAAAATCATTATTTTTAAATTGAATATTATGCAAAATATGTATGTAGAATTAAAAAAAAAACTTTATTGGCTGAATTCACAACATCTAGAAGTGACATTCAACTTAAGGCATCTAATATTTATTATCATTGTTATTAAATTAAGAATTTTACTGTTTGAACAAATGGATGGTGGTCATGGATCCATTGGGTTATTTTCTCATAAACTTTCCTGAACCCATTCCACTGTGGGCACTCCTCTTTCTTGTTGCTTTGATAAACCCCAACCAGAAGCAGCTTACGAGAGGACAGGGTTTATTCCATCTTAGAGGAAGAAGCTGTCTTATTTCACCATCCATCTGGGGCATATAGATAAATGGGGGGGGGTCAACACCAGCAAGCACCAACAGCCAAAGCTCAAACTGGGTCTCTATACACCCAGTATGTCTCAACTGAAGATCTGCCCCAAATGTCAAGCTTCCTTCAGCAGGCTGGGCCTGTTGGAGAATTAATAAAAAAAAACTTAATCAAAAATATTTTATTCTTTGGAGACATACATTTGCATACAAACCACCATAGTCATGAATGCAATGGGGGTGGACACTGCTTCCCACCCAGCTCTGACAATTTTTCTACCTTATCTTTCACCATGTTAAAAAAAAAACATTTTTATTTATGTATGATAGAGAGAGACAGAGAGACAGAGACAGAGAGACACAGATAGAGAATGGGCACACCAGGGCCTCTAGCCACTGCAAACAAACTCCAGATGCATATGGTCACCTTGTACATCTGGTTTACATGGGTACTGGGGAATCAAACCCAGGTTCTTAGGCTTTGGAGGCAAGCTACTTAACCACTGAGCAATTTCTCCAGCCCCACAGCAGTCTTTGAAATTTTGTTTAAAATTGCATACCATATTGAATTGATTCAATTTATAGACATTAAATTTGTATTTGTGAATCCAGAAATCACGATATTCGATGGTCAGTGCTGAACAGCTCTTGCCAATTCTCTGACTTTATAGGCATTTTATTATATATATGACTATATAGGCATTATATTATATATATATTAAATTAAATAACATATTTTATAATATCATTCATTATTTAAATTACTTGAGATTACTTAAAAGTTCTATATGTATACAATAGAGGAATTTCTGCTTATAAATAATTATTCAAATGTATTTAATATATTTGTAATATGTACATTAAACAATTTTACACTATCTAAATCCATTAACACTAATTATTATTAGTAAAATTCCTTAAGATTATGAGTGAGAAAACAGAAATAAAAGAATTAATCAAGTTAGATTATGTCTGCCATATGGAAGAGTCTCAATAAATGAATTGAAGTATAATTTTCTTTGCAGTATTCAAGTATTAAAGATGATATATAGAACATCAATAATATATCTTGTGGTTTGTACACACTTCAAATTGAGAAATAGTTCACAAGTGTTAACCTACAATTTGCTTAGATACAATTTTAAACACAGCATACTGCTTAATTGACTTTCCTTTCCAATCTCGCATTCACTGTTGTGTATTCACTGATTTAGGCAGAATCACAAGAGCCATATGTATTTTATGAGTAAACATCTGCAGAAAGCAGAGAAGCAGCTGCTGCACATGTGAGTTCCCATCATTTGTGATGTTCACACATTGCCCATTATGTGTTGTCCGCAGAAGGCACAAGTGCAATCGTTGCTCTCAGAGCAATCTTACAGGGCCATGGAGTGGGCTCCAGCAGAGACATTATGCTGATCACAGTGGTATTCTCTACCTTAATTATGCTCTCTATTCGCATTATCGGGAGCATACTTGCTGTCAAGATACTGCCACATTGTCAATGCAGTCATACTGATGCTCTGCTCCCTCAGCATTGTTCCAATGCAAGGTCCTTAGCATGCAAAATGGTCCAATGCAAGGCCCTACCATGCAAAACTGCTCCATGCAAGGCTCCTACCACGCAAACTTTTATCACTAAGCAATGGAATAGGTATATCATCTCAATCCCAAGGAAATTTGACATCAATCAAATGTGCTCTCTTACAATCTGCTGAAGTATTTAAACAGAGTTTTATGTAAACTGGATAAAAAGTTAACATCCATTCAGATTTATCATTGGACTAAAAGATATTTAACTGAAAAAATAAAATTGTTAACAATTATACAGATGTAATCATAGAAATGACAATTTCATGACTCATCATATCACGAGTGGTTCCTCATGCCCAAGAGCCTGACAATGTAATGTGAGACTTTTTTAAATTGAATTTTTTATCACCTGATGAAATGTAAACCTGGTGTGGAGTTGTGGTGACAAATGTGTGTAATCTCTGTCCTTAGGAGTTCAAAGTCACCCCAGGATACATGAGAAAACACATAAAATACAGTTTTAGAAATAAGAAAACAAAGGATAGAAGAAAGGATGGAATGAAAGAAGTGAGAGAGGGAGAGAGGCAAGAAGGAAGGAAGGATTAACAAAAAAAGGAAAGTAGCAAAGTAAATAGGGAGTCAAAGCACACATACTAAAAAGATAGCAAAATATGATACCAATTTTTCAAATGTTACTTAAGTCTTTCAAGTTTACTCTATTATTTTATACATCAGCATCCACTTATCTTTAGACTAAGTGTCCATTTTCTTTACTCATTTATATGCTTGTTAATCATTGAAGTAAATATTTCTTCATTCCAGCAAGTACATCAAGCAATAGGAAAATAACCTATAAACTATGATGATATTTATGATTAATAAAATTTCAAACTAAAGAACCAAAATATACATGTGTGATTACACTAATGCAAATCAATAATTTAAAAATTCAGGGTATAAAGAAATTTTAGGTATAGATTGAAAAATGAGAATAAAGAAATAATTGTAGGCTTAATTCATGAGATTACATTTTAACTGTGTTTAAAGAATTTTGGATATTTATTAGTCAGTTTTAAAAAAAATATGAAGTATTTTAACACAGAAAAGCACATGTCCACGGATGAAGCACAAACTCAGGCTTGGGAGTTTGAGAGCGAGAAGATAATCAATGCTGCAAGACTGTATGCACACACCCATCAGAAGAATGAAATAGAAGAACCATAGGATGTTAGAAGCCACATGACAGGAAGGATAAGCAGGCATTTTGCACGTCCATTTGGGATATTTCACTTTTATATTGTGGTTATTAAGTTCCATTGGAGCTTTATTAAACAAGAAGTACTGGGATACTTCTATACAGGAAACACCTGCACCAAAGATGCAGGGAACAAGACCACACAACCTGCACAAAGACTATCTATAGCATGATGTTATGTCTGTCCAATGAATTAAAGAATATAAACTATAAATTTGTGGCAGGAGGGATTCCCTAAGAGCTGAAGAGACAACAACAAGATTCTGTTAGTTGACAAGATGAAGATCAGGAGCGCTTTGAAAGCCTTTAGGAAGTAGGATGAAGAGTGCAGAAAAGTGTAAGGAGTGACTCCAGTCATCAGTCTGTATGCTTACATTTGGATCACTACAAACAGAAAATCATTTCTGCCTGTCTCCCACCTCCCAATCCAAGCCTGCACATGACAGATTCCATTCGGCTAACATTTCTAGCACTCTGAGCTCTCAAGCTTTAATTTCCTTGTTTCCAATGTCTGTCTTCACATCCAGTCTCACATCCAACTCGACTAGTAAGAATGCGGTTTCTAGCATTAGTAACTTCACCATCTCCTAAAACTATCTGTAAAAGTTCTATTCTCTCCCTATTCTTATTGTCCAAGTGAGAGATAATTGTCTGTGAAAACACCTCTGGATATTATTCAGTTACATTTATACTATTAAACTTCTTCATTTTCTATTACTATCTTCATTTATCTCCATGCCCAAAATATATCAGAAAGTTCTATTTATTTATTATTAATTTTTCGTATGTGTGTGTTTGTGTGTGGTGTGTGTGTGTGTGTGTGTGCTTGCCTATTTCTACAAGTTTACATGTGTTTAGAAGAAAGAGAACAACCTCAAGTGTCATTCCTCAGGAACACTATTCACCTTTTTATGAGACAGAGTTTTTTATTGGCCTGGAGCTCACAATTAGTCTAGACTATCTGTCCTAAAGCTGTGGGAATCTTTCTTTGCCTCCCTAGGGGCTGATATTATTGGCTGGCACCACCATGCTTTTACTTATTTATATATTTAGTTGATTGATCGATTATTTATTTATTTATTTGTTTAATTTAGAAGGGTACTAGGGATTCAACTCAGGTCCTTGGGGCAGACAAGCATAGAGAGTGTTTTAGAAGCCTTGGACACCAGGTGTCCTCTGCAGAAAGTTTTACCAATGCACTTAGCAGCCTTAGAATATAGGATTTCCCCCCCCCCCACATCAAGCAACATATATACAGGATTTCAAACAATGAAATAATGTTCCTCTCCCCTATAAACCTTTAGTAACAGCTCTTTCATGGTCAATTTATGTTCAGCTTTATTCTGTAATATATCCTGGAAGAAGAGACTTTGGGCCATCTGGCCTGGTTTGATTTTAGGTACATGAAGGGGAAATGTGCTCCTAAGAGCTATTTTAGAGTGAACTCCATATCTCCTATCTCCTGCCCATGCATAATAGGGTGTGCATATGATTCAAACCCTATACATCTTGGGCAGGGATATGTGAAATAGCGAAAAGCTTATGAAACCCAAGCCTGCCAATCAAATCAGAGAAACATCCAAATTACACTCTTTAATATTCAGATTCTTCTTCTCCTTGTCTCCGTCATCGAGGCTCCTAATAGCATCTGAGTGCTCCAGGAACCAGCTGCTGCCCTCACAGCGTAATGGCTCTCACGTTCTGTTCTTTCACTCATCAATACAATTTCTTGCTGCTCTAATTTGGTACACAACTTTTCCAATTCTTTGAACAAGATGTCAAGAAAATGGAAAACCCCAGGTAGAGATTATCAGTTACATGCTCATGCTTGTGGGACATGCTCTGAGTATTTCCATGGTCCTTTGTTTTAAATTCCACACACTCAGTGCTTTCTTTTCTCTCATTGCACCTGCATCCCTGGTATACTTTCAGCCATTCTTTAATCTACATCCATTAACAACCTCAATGCCTTTACCCACCTAGTTGAAAATGGCCATAAAGAGACACAACCCTTCAGTCCAACTGTAATGTAATTTTACGTGGGCCCTCAGTGCTACTCAAGAAACCTGCTGTATATTTTTATTTACTTACTCTTCCACTCCACGGATTTTACTTCCTACTTCTCTCTTAGATTTAGTGTTCTCGCCCTTGTTTCCAATAAACTGAACAGTGCTGTGATATTAGGAGGCCCTAGAAAGTTCTCTTACTTTCACACCATCCACTGGACTGCTGTCTTCCATCTGGTGCTATTTACTGGGACTGTTTGCAGTTGAACAGAACAAACTGCTAGTGAAAGTCTTCATGTTTTTCAGGGACAACTCCCTCTCTTGCCTTCTATAGCTCTGTACTACAACATCTCCTTTTCTTTCTCCATTTTCCCTTTCTATTTGATGGCTAATCTTGTGATAAATATATGTTGTAATTTAACACATTAAAAAGAAAGCTGTCACAGTTCCAAGAGCAAAGTCAATTTGGTGTCGAATTTCATGCAATTCCTTAGAGAAAGGTCTTCTAAAAATTATTCTTTCTTTGCTTTTTGTCAATTATGTCTTTCATTGTTCAGTTAAACAGGAATATTAACTATAATTGTGAAATCATCAGCATTTCTCTTTGGCAAATTCTCACTTCTTACTCCATAGCATTCTGCATGTCTTAGCATTTCTTGACTCCACTGATCACTTCTATAAGCAGAGTTTTTTTTTTTTTTCACTTCTTGGTTTCTAAGCCATACAAACACTTTACATTTCTTCTTATCATTGCTTTTTCTCATTTTTCCAATTTCATCATTCTCTTTCTAATGTTTAAAATGTTGGCCTCTCAAAGAACTTAGTTCACAACATCTCTTCATTTATTGGTCTACATCATAGACCTGTATCTCATTCAATCGGAAAGCACAAAACATTTGTGATTTACTAACTTGTACAATCACTGATTTACTAACTTATACAATCTTACTTATAAATGTTACAGTAAGGAATCAGAGACTGTACTGGGTGCCTTTTGGAACTTACTGAGGGAGTCATAAATTTAAGATGAAGACTACTAATTGCAATTTAAAGAGGAAGCTTGGGAACTGTGCCTTGGTGTTTCTCCACAACCAATGAGTATCTGCACCTCTCCCTGAGATGTGATGCTCTCCAACTGCAAGACACCATAGTAAATTCATGAATTGTGAGCAGCACTATTTCCTGAGCTGGAGTCCTAAACTATATAGAAAAGAAGAAAGCTGGCTGAGCACCAGTATCCATCCCTCTCTGCTTCCTCCAAGCTGAAGCCAGTGTTGCCATGAAACACGGGGTTCATGTTCCTGATATTTTTTCCCAGGCATGATGGACTATGCTCTTTGCTATTGAAAACCGAATCAAACTCTTTCCTTTATTGAGCTGTCTGCAGTTTGGTATTTTGTCCAAACAGTGAGAAGGTAACTGCTACAATGACTCATGATTTATATTCTTTGTTTTCTCTTTAGATATATATATGTGGGTTTTTCTCAAGCATTTCAAAATTTTCTGTTCATTTGTATCATTTTTTTCTGGAAAATTTCATATCTGTATTATGGCCCTAGTACCCACTGTCACTTCTGGAAATATTTTTAGTTTAGATTTTGAAATGTTTAGGTGCATCTCATAATTTTAGGTCTTAAAATCAATTCCTCTACAGAGTTCTCTGACAAGTAAGTTTGAAGCATCCCATTTAGTTTCTCTTATATTCTCCTTCATGAGTAGTACTTACCACAAGCATACTTTATGTTTTATTTATGAATTTATTCATAGAAGCACTAATGCACATATGTATTCATGAAGCATGCATCTACCTATTTATGTCCCTTCTAATTGGAATAAAACTCTATGGAAAAATAATCTATTTTGTTCATTCTTAAATCCTAAGTAATAGAACATGACCTGAAACCTAATAAACTGACAATAATAACACTTAATTAAAAGTTACATATCATTTCAAAATAACTTAATACTAAAACACTTCATCATGGGATTATTTTGTTTTCAATCAATAACCTTATGCTTGAATTCTTTACAAGTACAAGTAAAACTTTATGAAAGTAAACACAAAGATGGTTTTGAGTATAAGTCATCTATTCATTCCCAGAGAAAATAAAACAGGTAAATTATTTACTCCATCAAAAAAGAAACCAAGAGGGAAGAGTCCAAGCAAGGATCCATATCAGCTGAAGTCTCTGCTTTAATCTGCTGGGGTCCTTTGGAGACAGAAGAGGTCATAATGCGAAGTTGATTCTTGCATCACTCAAGGGATTTGAGTATTTGTAGTATGCTCTCACATTTAGGATTTATTTAGCTCTAGTCTGCCACTCCTGGATCCATGTCTGATTGAGATAAAAGCAATAGCTGGGCATGCTGCCACACGCCTTTAATCCCAACTTGGATGGCTGAGGTAGGAGGATCCCTTTGAATTCAAAGCCAGCCTAGGACTAAAGAATGAGTTCCAGGTCAGGCTGAGCTAGAGTAAGTCCCTACTTCGAAAAAATAAAAAATAAAAAAAATAAGCAAACAAACTAACAGCACTGGAACACTCAGGGCAGTACTTCAACACAAAGGTATGGATCAAAGTTAAAAGTGAAAAGAAGTCCATCATAAAGAGATTCAGGAATATGTTTGTAACCAAGAAGTCATATCTTGCAATGGAGCATTGAAATATTCTGAATAGAACATTTTACAAAGGTGAAGAACCAATTTGCCTTAGGTAAATTGAGAAAAGGAACTAGAAGCCCTGAAAAACATGTTAGTTTGGCTTTAATATCAGAGTATACTTGTAAAGTGAAACAGATTGCATATAAACAAGGTTCTATTTCACACAGAGGTTTTGCTCATGACAAAATGGGTTATGATTGGGATAGGGACATGGCTCAGTGGATAAAGAGCTCACTGCTGAAGTGTGAGCACTTGATTTTGATCCTCCTAGGGCCATGTAGAAAGCTGCAGTTTGTAATTCCAGTAATCTGACAGATTGTGATGGGTGTTGGAGACAGGAGAATTTCCTGTAAACTCAAGGCAAAAGCAGCACAAAAAAAAACATCAGAAGGATATACAGACACTACAAATGAGGAGGAGAGTAAGGACCAGAAGCTGTCTTCCAATATCCACAACATGAGGTGGTCTGTGTGTGCCCACAGTGTTATACTCACTTGAACATGCACACACACAAATGCACACACAGAAACACAAAAATGGAGCATTAATCACTGGAAATAGATATTTTTTTTTTTTTACAAAAGCTGCTGGAAATCAAGGGATGGGATTAAATCAGAACTGATTGCCAATGGACCTCCTTATTAATTTCTATTTGGAGCAAAGACGAAACATTAAAATGGAATTATATATTGATGGAACAGTAAACATTCTGCATGAATAAAAGCTATTTATTTATTTATTATTTATTTAATATTATATTTAATATTATTTATTATTTATTTAAAGTATTTGCTATTTATTCTATGGGAATAAAAATGGCACTTCAGGAATTTGACTATGTTCAATTTTATATAAGCTTCACAAAATTAAGCCAAAATACCAAAAAAATTACAACTATTACAGTTTTACAAATCATACTAAATTCAATAAAGGCTAATTAATCCAATACAGTACATACACATATATTCATACATAAATTTATACATACATATGCATTTTTTATTTCAATAAGAATTAAGCTCATAAGGAAAAAAGTTCATAGACTTTATATTTACTCCTTTCAGAAGTTTTCAAAGGTTATAAAATTATAAAATTTGATTTTCATTTTCAATTGGTGAAAAATTTGCTCACTAACTGTACCATCCTTTCTCTTTCCAAAAAGACTTTCCTCAAAGCTTTATTTCCCTTTTTACATAATTACATAAGCATATGCACATTTTAATTTATGTGAATACATATGCATCAATGTAAATTAGAAATTTAGTATGTCAAAAAGAAATAGTTAAAGGCAATGAGAATGTGTTGATTAAAAAGGAGGGGCCTGTGGGGAAACAAAATAAATGCAAATAACTGAAGGTTAAAAATATAGAAAAAGTAAGTCTTGCTCTAGTTTAGAGTGCAGACAAACTTGCTAATTAGTAAAAGTAAAAGTTAATTACATATGTGCAAATATTTTTATTAAAAAACTGGAGACCATTCTTTTCCACCATGGCATTCTGTCCTCCCTTTTTCAAAGCTGAAGATCACTATTATATCTCAATTTTCAAAAAAAGTAAAGTACAAATAGAGGTCAAAGGCAGCATCAATATGGCAATGGGATAGTTTATCTTCACTTTAATTTTGTCACTTATATTAAATGGCTTTTAGTTTTATGAAGTTTGTATGCAAACATTCCACTAATATATTCACATTAAAATCTGTAATGACATACTTAATATTTTGGAGATGGATTTTGTGTATGAGAAACTTGTTCTTTAATATGTTAACTAAATCAATTTATCATCATGAAAACAAGACTCAATGGAAGCTAGACCCTTCTCCTTACATATGTATGATTTGAAACAAAAATCTAAAATCATACCCAGCTCATAAGAGAATACCTAATTCAACATGTAATCCACAGTTTACATTTAAGACTGTTCTCCATGAAATTTTTACTGTTGGGACAAATTCCCTCATCTGTATGAAGATTTATGGCAGATTTAATAGCTGGGGATACATGTGTAGTTGTCATACATAATCTAAATAGTGTTACCTACATAATATTCAGCATTCTAAACAGTCTTGTAATAGGACACATGGAAAAGTCAGTTAAATAATAAGATCTAGTTACAAAGCTAATGCTGGTGCCATGTATGATTAATATCACTAAATGTAAATGCAAAGCTTTACACAGCAAATTATCACTGAACTAGTACTGAAATGTCTGAAGTTTTCTTTTAAAAAACACTTTCCGTACATTGAAAATTGAACAAAATGTTACAATATTTAATAAACATAGTATAACACATCCCTGCTCTCCTTATATATTTATCACCATTACTATCTGCAATCCAATTTATTTTTCTGGGTGTCAAGGTTAAAACTAGAACAATTAAATGTTCTGTATTTAGTTATCTTCAAAAAATGTATGGGTAAGATCAAAAGGCATTATATACATGTGTAAATATATAAAAATGGAAAAAATGAGAATTAAGGAAAACAGTGGACTGATTGAATGAACGTGGTATTTGTGTTTTGAGATGAGGGATAAGGGGTAACTATTTAGGCGAATTTCTTGAAAGTGACTCTAGATTTTATACTGTATTTCAGGTAATGGTAGCTGTGTCTGTTTACTGTAACCATTGCTTCAAAACACTACATGATATAGCTAGATCTATGATTTGCACTTATACTGTTGTTTCTGCAAAAGCTTTATTTTATATAGCAAATTAGTTTTCTAAATATTATATTATGACCTGTAAATTGCTATATTTAAACACTCCTATTGCCAAGTTAGCATGTGTTCATTTTTCCAGTAATGTGGCAGTTTTTTTTCCTATCTGTTCCACCTGATATTTATTTTATATTACTATTTCACTCAGATAAACTGGATCATAATTCACCTCATTGACACACACACACACACACATAAACACAAATACTTTCTCATAAAATGCCTTATTTCTTGTTACCAATTTTTTAAAATTAGTATATGTCTGCCTTTGGCCTTTGTCAGTTTGTTCTCCAGTATGCATTTTTTTTAATTAACAGTAAAATTATCATGTGATAAAGTAGGGACAAAAATTTAAGATCATAATAGCTGTAAATATAGTTCATGTTCAGTTTATTAGAAAATTTACTTGCAGGTCTGAAGAAATGGCTGATACTCGCATGTACCTGATAATACCATCACCTTCCACATCTTCTCACCACACATATAAGCACACCCACTGACCCCCTCCCCCACACAGACAGATCCTTGTGCATACTTTGCTTCTTTTAAGATAAAGCAAATCCATTTAAATGTATGCTTTGTTAATAAATGACAATTTGCAGCACTTTGCAACTAAAACAAAATTCAACCACTCTAGATCAATCATGACTTTAGTAAAAAAGCTCATCTAAGCCACAGGAATTTCAATAGCTGACTATCATCAATGAATAGACTAATCCTTATTAATGAACACAAAAATATTTTAGAAAATCACCCCAGGGCTCTTCTTTTAAAGGACTTCTTCATAAAATAATAAAATGAAGCATGATTGAGAATGTGGAAATATTTCTTGAGCATATTTGTATTTTTACTTAGTGTAAACATTGTCTTTTTACAAACTGTGATACTCAGATTCTGTGATGTAGAATCCTGGCACCAACAGAACTGTCAGAGAAGAGGGCTGATAGTTCTTTAATGCTCTCCAAACATTCAGAGTGTAGCCAAGGCTCCTTCTGGGTGATGTGCAAGGAAAGTAAACCAATAGTCCGTCAATATGTAACTTTGGTTAGGAGGCTGACACATGAGCACATATCTGATGGAAGTGAGAGTCCAGAGGTCAATAAGCTTTTGGGCACTGCAGTAAAAAATTGAGAAGTAGACAAAAGGATAAATCTTAAGGACAATAAAGAAAATCACAAATCCACAGACCGAAAGAAGTGACAACAGAGAGTTTACTTGTGAATAAAAGAGATAAACTTAGGATTCTCTTGTCAATTGCAGCAACTATATTATGTGAGCAAACAAAGTGGTGTAATATTAGATGGTAAACATTAAGTGTTTTATATTATAACATACTGAAGATTTTAGTTAAATAACAAAGATACACTTAAGACAGTCTTTAATTCACCTGATTCCTCTTAGATACCATGAAAATGGATTTGGTCTTTAAGGCACAGAGCAATTCTCAAGCAGTATTCTACAGCAGTATTTATTTAAATTTATTTATTTTTGAAAATAAATGAGAAGCTGATAAAATTCTTTAAACTCTTTTATTAGTTGTCTATCTATCTGTGTACAAGAGGCAAATAGAAATATTAATTTTAATAAAATCATCCAGTATTCCTTAATAATTTTGTTATAAGCACTCATCAAAAGGTCTTAATTATGTATATGTTCTTATACTGTAGCATTTAAAAGAAATACTTGTTACTGTGAAATGAAACCCAAAAGAGCATGTTTAAGTAAGCAGGCTCTCAGTAAAGTAGAAACATAAGCATGCACTTATTAAAGTAAGAAAGGTTTCAGAGTAGATTGTCAACAGTAAACAATATTACAATGAAAGAGATCATTTTAAATGAGTCATACAACCCACCAATGCTTGGGGGACAGTCACAATACAGCTGAGACCTTACTTGTTGATGGACTACAAAGTGAAGATAAGAGTGCATCAATGTGTGCATTTAACTACAACATGGAAGCATACATCTGAGTCCAGGGGTAAATAAACTCTCAGACAGGAAAGGAAATTAAGTTTATGCCTGAACTCTTGGTATGTATGCATCAGTATAATCAGTATAAATTTATCTTCACATTTTCATTAGTATTTTCATAATATTTTGAATTTATGATGTTGTATCTGTTTCAAGAGTTTAAGATCAATGTACACTATATAATGCAACTGCAAATATTATCAAGGATTTGTGCTTCATTTATACATATCATATGCACACATATGCAAACACATCTATGCACATAAAAATTAATAATAAAAATCAACATGCTTAAAGCCATACTGATAATAAAAATGATATTGCACACCTTATAGTATTGAAATGCTGAAAATGTGTAACTCCATGTGTGTTTTGAATTCATGTAAATCTTTCATTTTCATAGCTTTAGGCAAATTGAAAAATACAAGGGATGGATATTAAGCTAAGTGGTAGCACTTGTATACCATGCAAAATTAGCAGAGTTCAACTCCTAGCAGCACAAAATCAAATAAATAAATATATATATATATATATTAGCTTTTTACCATTAATAAAATTAGAAATGAGGGCAAATATCTCTTGAATATTTTGATTATCTGGGGAAAACAGTCTAGTGAATTTGTTCTACTTGAAATTACATTACTTCATTATTTTACAATGCTTTTTCTTTTGTTAGTTATATTTATTATATCCTGATAAATTATTATAATGTCCCTTTTCCTTATTTTTAAAATACATGAGAAAATATCAACTAATATATTTAAGTATATTTATCCTAACTTTTTAAAACATAGAAATAAGTGGACAAAAGCAGATGTATTATTACCTTTGATAAAATATTCAGAACTTTGTATGAATAGATTTTTAATCTCATATGTAATATGTTATGTATCATTATTGTAGGAAATAGATGGTCAGAACCTGTTTGCCATGACTGGATTAAGAAATTCTATTCTTCCCCAATTAAGAAACAAATGCCTAATAATGAATTACAAGTCAGTCCCTAGTAGTACGGAGCAGTAAGAACATACGAATAAATGAGGAGAGTGTAGCTTTGTGTGGATGCTGCAAACTTGATTACTATGCAGTCAAGGACCACTGGCCCTTTCATAGTGTCAGAGAGTGAAAAAAAGTCTGATATATCTTTGGTAGCAAAGCATAAATGGTGAGAAAGCTGCTATAAAAACAGATGAAAAAATGATTACCATTTCTGACATTAGATAAGTGAGCAGTTTTGTCAATATCTAGCAGAACTCAGCAATCTGGCCATGAGCTGATGGGGCATTCAGGCAAGGCCAGACAGGACAGATCAATTCAATTTGGTTTATGACAAAATGACAAGATTTTCAGATAAGAAGTAGCTATGGATATATAGATTTCTGCAAATCTTTGATTTTTATCAACGTATATATTATTAAACACCTCATAGGTGGTCTGCATCAAGATATTCAAAACTTTTAAACTTGCTGAGGGCGCTTTCCCACTATTGATCAGCGGGTGATATGAAAGAATAAATTTGGTTTTGAATAAAACTCCCAAAAGTCACTTACAAACAAGGAACTATCAAGTAAATGTCATATATCTTTATGATTTTGTGTAAGAAATATTTTATCATATACCATGAAACCATTAAGTGGTACTAAATACAGACATGCACATCTGGATTGGATATAAGGGTTTTCAGCTTTCTAAATTCATCTCATGTATGATATTACTGCACAAAATATCCTCACAGGCATCTGGCCTCACATTGACCCTCCCTGCAAAGCATGTTAAAGGGAGACTTTTATACTTTGTGTATAAATAGGGAAGAGTCAAGTATTTTCACGTGTGATTTTCAAAGATATACTTCTACTTTGTAGGGCTTTCTGGTATATATACACTGGAAAAAAAAGGGTAGTGAATGCAAGAAAGTGAATCTATGTTATTGTATATATTTTAATGTTTATGAGTTTATTTTAAGAACTATATAAAGCATGATTGATCTTTGCCTATAATATGAGATAAAGTACTCTCTGAAAATAAATAAGATTAAGTGATAAAGATATTTTTAGAACTAAGGCTTTTACTAGAAAGACTTGCATGTTCAATCTACAGCCAGAAAGACCTGTATGGTTTGGGTGTGTGTTAGTCATGGGAGAGAAAGATGCCATGGGATTTACAGGGACCGGTCCAGACATGGTCGTGTTCTGTGAGTGAGATTTTTTTTAATTGTTTTTTTTTTTTTTAGATTTTATCATATAAACAAAGGAATCAAGTAGCAATGAGCAGAGAAAAAATGGTGCTTTCTATTAATGATTTCATTAATATATCAAAATCCATTAAAAAACCACATACATAAAAGAAACAAAAATAGTCTCAAAAACACATCTTCAAAACATTTAAAAGTCATAAATTGGATAAACTGTAGAGAGTCAAGTGTGATCAAGTCATCTAGAAGCTGTACTAAGGATTTTCAGTTTCTGGTACTGGTAAGAGAGATGTGGACTGCAGGCTTTGGTATCTGAGAAATAAGCACACTGAGTAGGGCCAACACAAACAAGAATCTTTTAATGGAATGACATACAGGAAATTCTTGCTTATATCGATAACAAAAAATATGTGATTTGTATGTCCATTATTAGTAACCTTAGTTTAGAATTTTTCAAGAGCATTTCTTTTCAGGAAAATATTCCATAATTGAAGAATTATTATTGTGGCTGAGGAATGAGGAGATACAACTGATAACAAAATTCAAGAAAAGTAAAAATATATTTTAAAATAATTAAAAAAAAACTGAAAATGTGTGTAAAACAATTAAACAAATTGAAAAAAAATGCTCATACATCCCAGAGAAAAGTAATAAACTATTCCTGAAACATGAGAAATATTATTACTTAAAGGAAAAAAAGAGAGACCAATTGAGTCTTACACAAATTCCTATATGGAACCAAAATACTCAAAATGCCTGCATTTACAAATATCTGTTGTGGATATAATTAAGATTAATGAGGTCAAATGAAAAAGCCCTTATCCCATAAGATCAGTGTCTTTGCATGAAAAGTTTAGAATGCGATCCCTGTCACTCTCACATGTGACCCAAAAGAAGGTAGCTTTCTGCCCACCAGGAAGGAAGGCCAAACTGGAAAAAATCCATTATCTGATTTATCTTTCTAGACATAAGAGTCCTGAATTTCTTACCTCCAGATCTGTAACAAAATGAATTTTGTTGGTCAACTTTGTCAGTCTATGGTGTTTTGTTATTATACCCCAAGCATATATATGTAAAGATGAGAGAGATGTTTATGTATGTGTGTATAGACATGTATATAAATGAATATATATACATGTATATGTATATTTGTATATATACACATGTATATACACACATAATTATAAGTATTTGCATAAATACACGTATACACAATAAATGTGACAATAAAAACATAACAAAGATATGAATCTTTCTTCTGGAAAAATTATAGAATTGAACGATCGGTCACATCTTGTTGCAGATGTATACATTTATTTTTTTTAAATATTTTCATTGGACCTTTTTGGAAACATTGGACAATATCCAGCAATTTTTATATATACACAAAGATGTCTTTAAATTGAAATTTCAATTAATTTATTCAACAATGCAATTGAAAAATGTAGACAATGTGATCAAATTTTACAATGTCAACATTGTATATAATAATAAATGTTTAGAAATAAACATTTTCTCTTTTGGAACTGAGGAGGGACTTATTTGTGTCTCTAAATATATTTATAAGTCAATTACAAATAGAAACAGGGAGATCACACACCTATATCTTTACACATTGATAATCAAAACTAAATTTTCCACCTTTTAAAAATGGTTACATCACTACAATTACATTAGTGACATACCACATAAGGGAAAGTAAGAAGAAAACCTGTTACATACGGGTATTTTCATTTAATATTACTGATATTCTTTATATCTGATCCCAACTTAAAACTTGCCCATCACTAAGGTATTGTGTAAGCCAATTTTGACTGTGAGTTCTATTTCCTGATTTTTTTTCCTTAGCAAATACTGTATTTTATTTTTTAACATATTTATTGCCAATAATTAGATATATTGTATTAGCAAATAATGTGATGGTACCCCAATTTCCCTCCTCCCTGTCTCTAAACTGCTGGGGTCCCTCCTCAATGGGATTACTGGATCAGTGTATGGGTAAGTGAGTTATGAATTATACAAGAGGTAGCCAGATGGTTTTCTCTGTGTTGTTGCTGAGGAGGTCAATTTCTCTGGATACTCTCACCCACCATGGCTCTTAAAATCTTTCCACCTTTCTTCCATTCAGTTCTGAGTCATGGTGGGTGAGTTTTAAGTTTGCTTTATTGTTGAGATTTTAAGAGTCTCTGGATTTATGCTTTGGATTGTGTTGGGTATCCTTGGTGTCTGTCTCCATTGTCTTTTCATGGGTTGTCTGACTGCTGTGGAGGTAGATCTCTTGTTTATCTCGCCACTTTCTCATAGCTTTCCTTTGGGCCCTATATTATGGGTTACTGGTGGTTCATCTCCTGCCTGGATGTCCTCCCACACTGTTTTAGCTCTTCATAATTAAAAATTTACTACAGAAAATGGCAATGAACTGAACATTATATTTTCAGAGCAAACTGTGGCATGATTATAATCACAATTATAAATTATGTCTCTATTACCAAGTGAGGGGAATTAATGAGCTGAAAATGCCATCTTCTTTTATCAACTAAATTTATAGCTTAACCATTTTATGTGTGTGTACTACTGTTTGTACTATTGTTTATCAAATTAAGATATTAGAATGCATATTTAATAGCATGTTGGTCAATTTTTTTTTTCAAAGAACAGAATTGATTGAATGAATAGTATTTTAAAAGGGTGTTTGAATTTATCGTGTTAGCTTATAGGATATGAGCGGGGCAGCCCAACACTAGCTGTCTATCGACTGCAGAGTTGAATACAGTAACTGCTCAGTCCACAAGGCTGATGAAGGCTAGATTTCTATGTGAATGGAGGATAGCCAAATGGTAGATGCCAGCGTAAACATGTAACTAAGGAGAGCCAGCAAAATACACAAATCAGTGAGTATCATAGGCAGGAGAACAAAATAAAAAATGTTCCAGGCTCAACTGTCCTTTCCTTACACAGAACTGCCTAATTGAAGGGCCTTGCACTCTGGGGGAAAGGTTTCTGATTAGTCCTTCCTGGACATGACCTAACACTTGCCCAAGAGGCCTTTCATCCTTGACTCCTAATCTGATCAAGTCAACAACAGAATTTAACCATCACAAGCCCCACTGCTTATCAATTTAACACCAAACCATAACTTCCTTATGGCATGTTAATTTCTACATGAAGGCAAGAATAATGTTATAATTCTACCAAATTTGATATAACTATCCAATGTACAATCAGAAATGCACTATTATTTCACCAAAATACATGTCGCAGTCCCTTAGTGGATTATAGTGAATGATGTAAATACAGGTTCAACATCATTTAATGACTGATATTATCTCAACCATTATTACTTGATAGGGAAATAAAAGAAAGAAAAACAGAGATGTTTTAATATTTGTGTGCCTACACATAAATATTCTTAATATTGGGCAAAAACACTCATAACAATTATAATTTTTGCTTCTGTAACTGGTCCTTTGGCTTTAGCTGGTATTTGCAAC
This sequence comes from Zapus hudsonius, assembly GCA_004024765.1. Classification (NCBI taxonomy): domain Eukaryota; kingdom Metazoa; phylum Chordata; class Mammalia; order Rodentia; family Dipodidae; genus Zapus; species Zapus hudsonius. The sequence continues at coordinate 49,251 of PVHP010001185.1, forward strand.
AACTTTCTTTCTTACCCATTCTGTATTGTCACCTTCAGCAAGCACCTCAGGAGGTGTTGTTACCTGAAGTAGGTGATTTACACCTCATTCCTGAAGTATCTAGTCCTATAGATCATGCTGCCTTGATTGGATTGTTCCCATTGCCCTGCATGACAGGACATGGGAACACTAAGATGTCCTCAATATCACCTGGACATTAGACATATTCTCCCTTTCCTCCACTGTTCAGAAGCAGTTCACTCTGCCCTGGTAGTCTGCTTCAATCCTCCCTGTTAGTGTAGAATAGGAGATAGACATTATCTAAACAGTGGAGGGGTGACAAGACCCTAAAATGAACTTTTTGTTTCTTTTCATTTCCTTGACAAAAAGTGGGAAATGTCATTGGGCCTGTAAAGAGAAACTTAACTCCTTCTTCCCTGGAAGGTAACACCCTTCAGAAAAGATTTCTAGAATATGTTTATACCCTTTCTAGAATACAGAAGCCCAGATCCCTACCTATTTTTTTTTTCTGGAAATATTGCAACATTTTACAGAAATCTGTGAAATCTGAGCTTCCCTAGAGACCTGGGGTACCTGGTCTTCCTCATGTAGAAATTTGTGGCAGTTTCCATAAAAGCCTAACCTGAGTCTCAACTTGGTCTCCTCAAAGCCCCTCTTGCCTCTATGAGTAAGAATTCTGCTTTGCTTTCTTCTCCTACTTTCTGGGCTTAAGCTCCTCTTCTCTTCTCCCTCCTAAAATTCTAAGCTATAATAAAATCTCTCTGAACCTCATCCTCAGTTATAAATATTTCATTCATTTAATTGATTACACAGTCAGGAAACAGCCCAAATCTGGTTTTTATTTTATGCAAAGAACCCCAGCATTCCTTTCCTGCTAGTATTGTAACTGCTTTCTTATCCTGTTGACTCATGGACATCAGGAACCCATAATCACCAGGGGGAATTCTTAGTTTCCAGTTCAATATAAAGTTTATTTTTTGGTTTTTTTTTGTTTTGTTTTTGGATTGGGAAGAAACAATTCCTAATCTGAGATCATGATTTTTTTAGAACAGCACAGCATAATGTTATGGGACAGGAAGGAAATAATTGATTAGAGGGTCACTGGGAATGAAGGTGATAGGTCTCTAATTTCCACCTTTGGTTTCTGAACTCTTGAATATTATCTACAGGAGAAAGAGTATGATACGCTAGATGCTGATTCAGAAATTATACTACCTTTTGGAGAACCCAGTCCCAGCCTTTCAGGCTAATGTCACCTAGTTGGTACTGTAATTATTTCTATCAAAGGTCATTTCACCATTCTGCCAAGCCAGCTGCTTAAGGATGGCAGGAAACATGGAAAGAACAGGGATTTCCATCAGTATCAGTTTATATCCACCCTTCTTGATTGTGGAGTGAATTCCTTGGTAGAATGCCATGACCACAGATAAGGCGTCCTGTAATTCTGCAGATAGCAGTTTTGGCAGAAGCACTACCTTCAGAAAACGTGATCCATACCTAGAATAAGTATGTATTCCATTAGAGACAAAACACTGACCCATTTGATAGATGTGGTCCAATGTAGTCAACCTGCCTTCAGGTTGCTCTCTGGTCAGTCCAGGTAATGGTACCATGTTGAGGGCTCATTGCTGGTCTCTGCTACTGGAAGCTTTGATACTCAGTAGCAATGGCAGCTATGTCAGTTTTAGCAAGAAAATGGTCCTCATTGTTAAGACCATGATAACCCTAAAGGGAAACAACCTCTCAGATCTGCCCAAGAGCTGTTTGTATCTCTTGTTCCATTTCTAATCTAACCAAGTTGACAACAGAACTCAGCCCTCACAAACAAGCACATTTACAATGTTGTTGCCATTTTTCAAAATAAAATCCAGCCACGTAATAAAATTACTTTTACCTGGCAAATTTTTTTTCCAAATATAGGCTTTGAAAAGTTTGATTTTCGTGTTCAAATTCTTTTCTTTTAGTTTTAATGGTGTTCATTTATTTCAGCTCCTCACAATGCCTTATGCTTTTGTTTCTCTCTGAAGTTACTGAATATTTTATTTCATAAATGAGGTCATGGATAAAAACTAATTTGGAAATGTAATTATTTTCTTCTAATGAATAGCCTGCAGTGTGCATTTCAGTTTGCATTGGCACTGGCTATATTATGCCTAAATTTTCCAACCAATGTTTCTGATTCTAGATTCTTTCTTTTGAATCAGCATATTCATTATATATATAATCATTGAAGAGTAGAAAATTTCCTCACATTAATGTTTGTGGTGGTTTATAAGTAATTAAGACCATCTTAAAATATATGTTTTAGTCAATAGTTGCAGTTAGCTTCTCATAATTTGGACAAAGCACCTGACCCAAAAACCTGTTAAGAGGAAAGGGTTTATTTCAGGCTCACTGTTTCAAGGGGAAGTTTCAACACGGTGGAGGAATCTGGATCACTTCATCACACATCCAGAGCAGAGAGAGGACAAAAAAATAAGAGCTGACTCTGGAAACATGGTTGTCTGGACTTAAGATCCACCCCCAGTGACACATCCTCTAAGTGAGTGAGTAGGAAGCTTAATCCAAAATACCTGAAATAATAGGGCATTTATTTTCAAACTATTACATTCCACCCATGGATTTATGACAATCTCACGATACAAAATGCATTCATTCCACCTTCCAAAGTCCCTATAGTCTTTACAAATTTTAATACAGTTCAAAAGTTCAAAGTCTCAAAGAAATAAAAAAATTACTATTTTTACTATAATAATATCCAAAGTCTCCTCTGAGATTCAAGAGAGTTTCTTCCCTGTAAGCCCTGTAAAATCAAATCACAAGGTATATACTTCTGGTACATAATGGCACAAGGTAAACAATCCCAATTCAAAAAAAAAAGACATAATGAGGAAAGATTGGATCAAATCAATGTCAATAATGATCAGAGCAAATATTAAATGTATGTATTATCATCTTTGCCACTTGGGACCCATGAAAACTGACAAGTGTGAGATTACTTATATATTTAGACATTCATAATATGTTGAAGGCAACAGGTGTGTGGCATAATATACTCAAGTGTGCTTCTCAAAAATAGAGGGAGTGTCTCATTTTAATATAAAACATTTTATTTTTCTAAATATATAAGTACAGCACATGTCTTAGTGTTGCTATAATCTTTAATCTCTGTTATTCATATAAGTAAACATTTTTAAATGAATTGAAGATGTGTTTACCTTGTGTTTTCTGGCTGAAAATAGATGTTGAATTGAGTATAAGGTTCTATTTATTGACAATATAATTTATGGACATTATAGACATTCACTCCCTTTCTACCTAACTCAGTTTGACTCATGTCATGATATGTTCTGAATCAAATTTTGTGCAAAAATGTTTTAAGCAGCCACTGACCATTTGCTTAATATTTTAAAAGAAAAAAATAACTCAAATATTAACTTGTACCTCTTAGTTTATTTAATATTATCTATTTCTAATTTATGCAAAGTTAAGTATTTCTTAATCAGCTATCTATGTATGGCAATGTTAATGTGATTACTAACACCTGGTGGTCATCTATTCAATGTAAATTCATAATAATACAGGACAAATACAACACATAAGAGAAGTTGGGCATAGTGGCACACACGTTTAATCCCAGTACTCAGGAAGCAGAGGTAGGAGGATTGTCATGAGTTCAAGGCCATCTTGAGATTACACACTGAAGACTACATAGCCTGGGGTAGAGTGAGACACTAACTCAAAACAACAAAAAAACCACACAAAGACAAACAACAACAAAAAAAAAGAGAAACTGATCTGTATATGTGTTATAACTTAAGGGAACAAGTAATATAATTGAATAAAAATATGAAGTATAGGGAAATGTAATTATTTTTGAATGTGTTTTTTGGAAAATATTTATGGAATAATTGTACTAAAACTTGGTCTATGAAGTTTGAGTACTATTAGAATAGGTATAAAGCATATTGATGGAAGAATTCTTGGCAAGAAAACGGAAAACATACATGTAAGGGAAAATGAAATTAACATTTTTTAGTATCTTGTGCCATTCCCTTTGAAAAGGTACATTTATATATTTTCAAAACAATGTGTATAAAAGTGTGATCATAAATTAGTTTTAATTATGAAAATTTATTTTATATTTAATTGTTAAATCTTTATTAAGCTTCGGTATTAACCTACATATACAATAAATTTATAAATCTACCAAATTATGTCAGCAACTCTGAGGAAAAAATTATTACCTAGTTTACCAATTTTAATTTGAATCTCTAAATGCACTTTTATTTCCTTATGTCTAAATTTATTAACTATCAAAACTGCCCAAGTACTTAAGTATAAGATTTTTAAATATGTCATATGCAAATATTATAATAATATGTAGATATTTGTAATACTTGAACTTAGCATACCATATTTTACTAGTTAATTTAAAATTTTAATTCAAAGATAAGCATAATATATTATAATAATAGGTCAAATTACTTAAAGATCAGAAATATCTATCTTCTATCACTATCTATCATCTATATATCTGTTTAACTTTCATCAATCTCTCAAAGTGAATATGTGATTTAAATATTTTTATTCAGTTTATCAACTATACTTACTTCTAAAGCTTAGAGAGTTAGGAAGTGTTTTTCCACTTTGAAGTTACTTATAAAAATACTGACCAATAACTTCGTAATTAGGTGACCAGTTGGATAATCAGAGAAGGTCCCATCTCCCTGTCTGCAGTTTCACTTGAAGTCATATTCTGATACTCAGAATATTAAGTTCTCTACCACAGAAAATTCATTGCTTAAGGGAGTTGTCCTAAAATCTCACATCCTAAGATTTATACCATGTATTTTACTGTCTTTCTGCTGAGATTCATGAAATTGCTATATAAATATGTATAACATATAGAAAGATATGACAATATACAGGTGAAACACTGTTACCATAAACACAACTCTAAGTATTGCATAAGAGTATTTATGTCTCTTTTCTTTTTGTTATTGTAGTAAAAGACTTTTTCCAGGAATATAATGTCTGTGGCTTGTTTTCTGATTTTTCATTTATTATTATTTATAATTAATGTATTTATCAATATTATTATTATATTTTATTATCTCAATTGTGGCATCATCTTTGTTTTTTTTTTCCAGACATTTCAATAATGCCTTATTATGACTCATGATTGGTGTTTAACATGAACTTCGTTATAGTGCTCATTATTAGGAAATGTGAACTAGTATTCTACTTTTCTAAATTATCATTAAGTATTAATGTTTTTATTAGGATATTATTTACATTAAGAATAAGTAAAAAAAAGAATAAAATAAAAAATTATTACAAGGGAATCAAGCACAGACTTAAAACTGTCACTAGTATAAGGATTTATCAGAATTGATGAGACATGAACATTTATAAATGTGATGGCATTCTACAACTTTTTAATTCTTTTATTATTGTTGAACTATGCAGCAAGTATAGTTTTGTGAATTTCATTATGTGCGAAACACTTAGTTGGTTATTAGATTGAATTTATTTATTATTATCTGCTGCTCTTTCAGACTGTTGTTGAATATGACTTATGTTGGCTGAAGAATGCTGAGAAGCATAGTTTTAAAATCTTGAAAGGAATTTTCTTTTCTCTCCTTTCCATGTCAGCAGGTGATAATTAGTAACAATGGTTAGGCTTTATAATAATGGGGTCTGATCTTGAATGTTTTTTAAATAAAATTTTATACCTGAACACTGTAGGAGTCCAGCAATGTGTGGATGCCTTGGATGAGTAATTGCAAACGTCAAAGGCATTATTTGCATTTTATGGATGTGATCACTGAATGTTACATGCTACTTTGATCAATTGGAACTCATTATGATGGTAGGATATATCATTATAAATGACAAAAATTCAAGTGATCATCAAATGAAGCTAAATTAAACACAACTTGGCATAAAAGAAACTTACGTAAATGATTTATCCATAAAATTTGCAATAGCTTGTTTGTCAAGAAAATATTATTCCAAGAATCATGGCTGTTAAGGCTTAGATGAGGAAAATCAAATATGATCATTGTTATGACAAGGCTTTTCTAAGCTCCATGGAAGTGTGATTGTTGCATTCGTGTCTGTTCTCTATTCATTTCTGTGTCACTGTACACAGAAACCTGAAACTTACTATTTGAGCATATTCCTCACTTTTACTTACAAAGAAGAAACATGAATTATTTCACAATAACAATGTTTTAATATCAGGCATTATTTTCTGAGGGTTTTGGTTCACTAATCATTGAAATTGTATTTCTCCATTCATATATAGTAATCTGGGTTTTTAAAATGCTATTTCAATTTTTAATGATACAGAAAAATTATTAGTGCCCCCTCTCTGCTTGAAAACAATATTATCTTCTATTATGAAGTGAAAGAGAAATTAGCATACAATCTAATTGGATTCTGTTTGAAAATTCATTGCTCATCACCTTGCCTTTATTTTCTGTATTTCCGCTAAGAACTTTTATGGCTACCAATCTCTGTTTGGCATTCTGAATATATCTTAAATCTCCTCTTTTATGGTAAGTATGAAGACTAATTAATATAATGAGTTTCTATTCATGCAAAAGATAGTTAATGTTTGCTTGGTTATAATAACAACTCATATTTTGTAACATAAATATTAATGTTAATCTGTTATGTATTGGTGGCTTTACTATATCCCTCTAGTTTAGATCGCACATGCTAAGCAAGTATACAAAGGAAATCCCTATGTTCTCCTCTATATTAGGTTTTTAGCCTGTTGAAGCTGTTGTGTACATGGATGTGAACCCATCTGTAATTTCAAACAAAATGTGAGGCCTTTTTGCAACTTTGCAGGTTCCTTGAAGCCAGTCTTATGACAAAGCCAGCATACTACTGAGGCTAAGGATGTGCTTGGGAGATGTATGCTTAGGTTTTAATTTTATTTTATCATTTAGCTTTTTGCTTGGCCTGAGATAAGTTATTTAATAGCAAGAGATCTCCTTTTATGTGCACAAAAAATGGTAACTATATCTAATTTGTGAGAGCATAGTGAGGAATCAATAAATGCAAGTGAAAATTCAGTGAATATTATTGGACACAAATAAGTCTCCAACAAAATTAGTTTATATTTCTTAATAAGGAGGCTGATTTTTAAAATAAAATGGTAACATATAAAACAATATAGACCACCTTTTCCATATATTTCCATACAATGAAAGCTTGTAAATGTCACCCATTTTTGCTGTAACTTTGATGACTAATATTAGGAAAGAATATTTGAAAAGACAGCCCTGGGTCTCTGGTTATATCCTCCCAGGTTCATCCCATATGGGCAATTAAGTTTTGCACCAAAATTAAATATCAATAAGCCATGTATTTTGAAATAATGTATAGAGAATTAAAATTATAATCTGGAATTCTAATCCAGTCCTGAAGACCTTATTTTACTAATGTAAACTAATTTATATTACCAATTTACATGTTGCTAACCCTAAACTGTCTCTATAAACTAGGAAAGGTCAATACATTTTCTTTAAAACATAAGTCTTGTGAATAATTAAGTAAGAAAAATCAGTTTGCAACAGTTCTTTAATATGAATCACTCCATAGGAAAAATGAGTATTTAGGAAAATAATTATAATTCATATAATAAATGTTGATTAAGAATATTTGGTCATTGCTACAGAAGCAAACAGATTTGATAATTACTTAAATTTGCTGTGTTTCCTGTCAGTGGTCTCTGTTTACTCCAGCTGTCATTGATCAGTTTCCCCTGGCAGCCTGTGCAGTGCCTTCCAGCACTACACTAACTGCCTTCTGGGGGCTGGATACCATTCCTGACGTTGAAGGGTTTCTCAATGCTGGTCGATGGCTGTCTGTGGTTTCTTCAGTAACAGGGTTTTGCCTCAGGCCTGGGGAGGCACTCAAGAGCTTTGACAGAATTCTGTCTTGTTGTTGGATTCTCATGAGTGGCTTTGGTCAACAGCTCAGTGAGGGAAGGAACCAGTGGTTGGAACCAGGGGTTGTCAGGCTGGTCTAATTAATCACAGGCTTAAACTCTGTCCCCTTCTGCTACTCATGCCAGTCGATGCTCACTACTTTCTCAATAGGTTACAGTATGCTTGTAAGGATTTTATATTTTTGAACCTAATATGGTTTACCCTTATGCTTAAGCCATTCCCCTCCCCCATCACTTACCCCTCATTCATAACCTCCCACTTCTTTCTACTAGTCTGCATAAAGCAAACAGTTATCCTGGTTAAGGACCACAATTGAAGGAGAATATGCGGCATTCGATTCTCTGATCTTTTGAGTGTTCACTTAGTAAGATCTGCTCAAAGTCAGACGATTTTTTCCCTAAATTTCGAAATGTCATTTTTCCTTTCAGCTGAGTAAAATTACATCATGTAAATATACCACAGTTTCGCTGTCCATTCCTCCATGGATGGGCATTTGGGTTGATTCCAATTCTTGGCTATTATGAATTGAGCTGCTATAAATATAGTTGTACAAATGTTTCTGAGTCGAGATGTGACATCTTGTGGATAGATGCCTAGTATAGGGATAGCTGGGTCCATTGGTAGTTCTATGTCTACTGTGTTCAGGAGTCTCCACGCTGCTTTCCATAATGGTTGAACAAGTTTGCAATCCCACCAGCAGTGAATGAGGGTTCCTTTTTTCCCACATCCTCGCCAGCAACAATTATTGTTGGTTTTCTTTATGATTGCCATTCTGACTGGAGTAAGGTGGTATCTCATTGTGGTTTTGATTTGCATTTCCCTGATGCTTAGGGATACTGAGCACTTTCTCAGGTGAGAAAAGGCCATTTTTGTTTCCTCCTCTGTGAATTCTCTGTTGAGATCAGAGCCCCATTTTGTTAGGGGCAATTTGGGTTTTTGCTATTAATTTTTTTGAGTTCTTGTAGGTTCTGGAAATTAGGCCTCTTACTGTGTTGTAGCTAGTGAAAATTATCTCCCAATTTTAAGGGGGGTCTATTGACTTTGAGAATGGTGTTTTTGTCTGTACAGGCTTTTGAGCCTGATCATGTCCCATTGGTTAAGTGACTGTTGTACAATCTGTGGCCATGAGTAGGCTGACCACACCTCCTACTGGGAACCAAGAAAGGAGCACTTGTGCAATGGAGGAGCCTGGGCCTGGGGGAGACACTCAACAGCTTTCAAATTCAGCCAATTTTCCACTTAGTAAGGGGGACCACTTTTCTGGAACTTGGGATTCAGGGCGATAGGCACCGGATCCCATACTCTTGGGCTCCCAAGAAAAGATGCACTATGGGAGCGATTAATGGGGAGGCAACTAAAAATAGAATCTAGGTAATCCAGAATTGTGTATATTTGTTAACCTACACTGATCTCACTCTCCGATGGAGATTGTGTTTGTATTAATCAGGATACAATGAGAGAGCTGTGGCCCATCTAACCCTACCAACTGACCGTAGGCCGTTAGCTGAGATTCTGGCAAGAGAGGAGCCACCACAGTCATACTGTGGAGGATCCAGTGGGAACCCCACAGAGAATAACGGGATGAATAAGGGACCCACAGCCACAGCCATTCAATCAACACAGGATAAGCCAGTGAGACAAAAACCAATGATTCTCAACACAAAGACCCCTAAGCTCACAATCTTAAAGCAGCTTTAATACTCATCCACCATGACTCAGGGAACTATGCGGAAGAGGGGGTGGAAAGATTGTGAGAGCCATGGTGGGGAGATTATCCAGAGGCATGACCAGGAGAACCTGGGTGAATACTAGGCTATCCATGGTCCCCTGTCACAAGGACTGATCCAGATGACCCATGGAGGAGGTTATCCAGAGGATTGGGGATGGGGGGGGGCAGCGGGGAATTGGGGATAACAACTCATTGTTTGCCCAATAAATAATGTAACTCATTATGGACAATAAAAAAATTGCTGTGTTCAAAATACATCAATTTCATAGCTCTGCTTTGTCTTCTCAGTGACCTATTTAATCAATGCTTCACCTCCTAAAATTGCAAAAAACCTTCCAAAAAAGATCGACCAGCTACGGACCAAGTTCTCAAATACATGAACGTGTGGGGGATGGTTTCCATTCAAACTACAAAATTCCATTCACTGATTCCCATAGGTTAATAAGCAAGTCATGATACAAAGTACATTCATTTCCATTTCAAAAGTCCCAATGTCAAACTACCAACACTGACCAATGATATAAAGTAACTTCTGAGACACAAGGTAAACTTAACTGTGTTCTTCCCATGAAAAATAAATAAATAAATAAATAAATAAATAAATAAATAAATAAATAAAAATAAACCAAAATTATATACTTCCAACACACAAAGGAATGTCTGTAGCAAGGCATGGCAATTCGAGCCTGAGCTCACACAAGTGTAAGACAAAACATGAGGACCTGGACCAAGGAGTTAGTAGAAATTTACACTCATGTGGGAAAATATAAAAGTGCTAGCTGTGCATTTCCACGTGGAAGAGAGCTACCAGATTATATCAGAAGGACTCGGGCATGAGGAACATTAATAGAGGGAGAAAGAACCAAATCAGAGACCTGGGAATTCAGACACTGTTGTAGTCAGCTTTCTCTAGTTGCTGCACAGAAAGAACCCAACCAAAAGAGGCTGTAGAGGAATGGGTTCATTTTCATTTTCAGACTCAAGGAGACTCTCCTTGATGGCTGGGAAACGCCAGTATGAGCAGAGGGTGTCATCACTTCAGCCACAGCACTGCAAACAGCAACAGGAACATGATGTGCCAAACACTGCCAAGGGGAAGCTGTCTAGAACTCCCATAAGTCCGCCCCCAACAAGACAGCTGCAACAAGGTGCCAAATCCAAAACTGCCATCAACTGGGATCAAGTGTTCAGAACACATTCGTTTGTGGGGGACACCTGGATCCCAACTATCATAGACATCAAAGAGTAAATAGCCAAGAAAGTAGACAGTTGCTACACGTGTGACAGACCCAGAGTCTAGGGGAAAAAAAAAAAAAAACATACAAAACACATGTGACAAAGGAACAAAAAAAAAAGTACCCAGGCAAGCGATAATAAATAAATAAATAAATAAATAAATAAATAAATAAATAAATAAATAAATAAATAAATGTCCTTCCCTCTAGGGAACATACACACTGGTATTCAGCTGCAAAAAAGCACACGTTAATCAAGCAGCTACAGTGGAAGAGAGGAAGGTTAGCCCATTGCTGTTTTCAAGTAGGGTCTCACTCTACCAGACCAGGAAATCATTCTATAGTCTCAAGCTGGCCTTGAACTCACAGTGATTCTCCTACCTCTGCCACCCAAGTGCTATGAGTAAAGGTGTGTGCCACCACCCCAGCTTTGACATATCCTTAGTTAATTAGGATGGTCTTTTGTCTTCAGACTCAGGTGTGTAAGGGAGAAGCCTGATGAGTGTGTGGATTCAGGGGACTGACCCACAGGCTAGCCCACCTAGGGAGTACTCAGTCAGGCAGAATTCCAGTTAAGCCAAGGCAGGTGGGGTGATATTTTGTTCTTCTTGGGCCCCTGTCCTCAACTGTCTTCTCTGCTCCAGTCTGATGGCCAAGTGTTCAAACAATTGAGCCCTTGGAATGCTTCTCATTCAAACCAGAACAGAAAGGAATAATGTTTGAGCACTCTAATTAAAACCATATGATTGATGAACAATAGGATTAGAACTCAAAAAATCTGCTAACACCCAATTGTATTCATTGAATTTTAATATCATTGTATTTTTCATTTACAGTTTATTTTGCAGTTTCTTCATAAGCTCATTATATAAGTTATAAGAATAGGGCTGGAGAGATGGCTCAATGGTTAAGGAGCTTGCCTGCAAAGCCTAATGACTGGGGTTTGATTCCCCAGGACCCATGTAAAGCCAGATGATCAAAGTGGCAAATGCATCAGGAGTTCATTTCCAGTGACTAAAGGCCCTGGAGGGACCATACTCTTTCTCTCTGCCTCTGTCACTTTCTGTGTATGTATCTCTCTGTTTACATATAAATAAATAAAAATAGTTTCTAAATTACAAGAATAATCCTTGAAAAATGTAATAATTCTTAAACTTTATACATCAAGATCACATTTATATTATTTTAAGTTGGTTATATTTTCTATTTTCTGATATGTTTCTCATTATTCAATATGTTTTTAGAAGCCTTGTACCATGGACCTATTTCTAATTTTTTTTAATTTTTAAAAATGTTGTTTGACAATTTTTACACAGGCAAATACCTTCCCATTAACTTCTTCTGTCTCCCTTCCTAGACTCTTCCAAATGAACGTCTCTTCTCCAACTAGTTTCTCTTCTACTTAATGTCTGTTTGGTGTTCAATATTTCTACTTAGGATATCCAAGCCTAGTAAATTTAATAACAAATAAATTATAGTTGCATAATTAAATAATACATACTAGTAATACAACTAAGTGCTAAATTATTCACAATAATTGAATAAAGAATATTTTGAGTAGTACCTTAATTTCCTTTTCCAATTTACCAAAACTAGCCAAATGAGAAAATGTTACTAATGTAACATTTTGATTGAGAGAAGTTCTCACACCTTGGGAGTAGATCATATTATACTGTTAATCACTTTAGCAGTCTGAAAGAAAATAAAATGTGATAGTCATTGTATTAGTCATGGTTCTCTAGAGGAAACAGAGTTGATAGAATGGAGTATAATAAAAGGGGATTTATCGGGGTAGCTAACGACAGTCCAACAATAGCAGTCTGCAGTCCCACAGGTGAAGAAACCAGTAGCTGTTCAGTCCACGTGGCTGGAGGCCTCAGCAGTCCCAATCCAGCCCAGAAGGCCTGATGAATCCCTGGGGAGCAGCTGCTCTGCAGTCCATGATGTGAAGCCAAGGAAACTGGGTTCCCATGTCCAGGGAGGTTAGGAGAGCAGGATGCGAGTGCAAGTCAAGAACCAGCAACAGCAGCTGGGGAAGGAAGAAAGAGTGTCTCCTTCCCCCTAAGCCTCCTTATATTAGTCTCCTTCTGGAAGGCCCACCCACTGGGGGGAAGGGCTCACTCTGGAGAAGGGAACTCCTCCCTTCTCCAAAATCCCAAAAGGATTTTGTCAATCCTCCTACAGGCAAACTCAGAGACCCACCCAAGATTACTATGGATTATACAATTGGTCAAGTTGACAAATAAACTTAACCATCATAGTCATAAAATAATCAAATCCCAAGTTTCTGAGTGAAATTCAATTTCATTTATAAAGTTACTGAATTATCCAAAACATATCTATGCAGTTATACTAGTCTTTTGTACTTTCTTATTTTGAAGCTCAATATAAAAATACTAATCATCTATATTTTCAAATATCTTACCTTTTGGAATGCTGTCATGGTTAAACTATTAGTTATGTATTTTTTTGATCTCTTCACAAGCTAATTACTTAGAAAAACGATGTACTGGTTGTATGTTGTCTGTTACATGCTTTTTTTAATTGTCCATAATGAGTTACATTATTTAGTGGGCAAACAATGAGTTGTTATCCCCAATTCCCAGATGCCCCCATCCCCCATCCCCAATTAGCTGGATATCCTCCTTCGTGGGTCGTCTGGATCAGTCCTTGTGACAGGGGACAATTTATTTCCTCTAATACTCATACATTCATATATAATACTCATATACATATATATTCACAAAAAGCTATATTAAATACCAGGAAAAAATGGCATAATGGTAACCATGAAATGGAAGTGATTCCACAGGTATTACAGAAGGAAATAAAATTAGAGATAATGTTTCAAGTTGGCAGTTTAAAGAGCCTCTAACAATTAATTGAACTCAAAGTCTTGAGATTTTAGCCATAGAGGAAAAAAGAGTTGTAGGCAATTCATGTTTTCTGCCTTGCATCAAAACTTTTCTCTTAGACTAAAAGCATATAAGTAGAAACCATCTGTTCTGAAAAATGATAGGTAAGTGAGCTCGTCATTATAACTCACCAAGTACTTAACTTCTTCCCTTATGCTTTGTTTATGGTCAACTCTTAAGGGTGGGGAACCTATTGTACTTCTCAGCAGGGGAACTTTTTTCAGACCATTTCATTACAAAATCAATTGTGAAGCTTTATTTTTTTCCTCTACACATTTTACATTAACATATTGGATAGATATTTTTGCTTCCACTGTATATTCTGTCCACTAATTCCTTCATGTATTTCATGAGAAAAAAAAACCTCAATGAAGAAAATTTCACCAGATGCACAAAGACTCGTGATTACTCTAGCATGAACATATTATAATAGATTCTTGAAGAGTTCTGAAATTTCTGAGAACTTCATAGTAATCAGTGGTGTAATTGTACTTAATGTAGACACTTAAAATCACCAGTTGCAGATGCACAGAGACAAGCAAGTGCTACAACAATACCTAATAAATATTCAAGGATAAACTTGAAAGGACAAATGCTCTATGACCCATATCAACACAAATAAAAGCTGCAAAGCTTATCTTTATATCATTTGTGCTCTAATATTCATTGAAGGTGCCTGTGATTCTAGCCATTCCATCTCTTCCTTTCAACTGTAAACTGGCCACTAAATGCAGATACTATAAGAGTATAACCACCCTAATTGTAGAGAGGATGATAAGTTATGTGCAGCCGGGAAACTGGCATAACCCAAGAGGTCGTGAAGCATTGTCTCCTGCAAGGAGACAAAGTGAAGTTGTGCCAATGCTGAGTATCAGACACTTGTTGAAAACATAGAACTCGATGACATTTCAACAGCTTGCTATCATAGAAATAAGAATATATAACAAATATTTACTATTAGCTATAGTATAGTAAAAACAATGGATTTATTTCAGGGTCTTTAAATGTGCAATTCTGGTCTTATATTTTTAGCTCCGTCATTTAAAGAACAATGAAGTCATCACGAGTTTCCTTTTAATAAAATGCAGAAATGGGAATGAACACAGGGTCTCAGGCAAGAGCTTTATCAATGACCTTTGTGAATAGCCCAGAACTCATTACTCTGTATTTAAACAAGGCAAAAGGGGAAACACATGAAACCAATGCATTTTCTTTGACTCAATAGACACCCAATTTTCAGAGTCAACAGATGGTTCCTTATCTGGAGAGATGGATGGATTCTGTCATAGCCCAGATCTGCTTACAGAAATCGATGCTGCTATAATTCATAGGGACACTTACCTCTAATTTTGATGTATTACTGGGGGCTGCATATGAATAAATATGATAACGAGTAACTTCTGGGTTCCAACAGTCCTAGAATAGACCCCAACCATGTAATCACCTTCATAATCCAGGACCTGACTAGTTTCTCCTTGTAAATATCTAAGAAAATCAACTTTCACTATGTGCTTAACATTAAGCCTTTTAATTTTCCATTATGCATATGGAAAATAATATGATACATGGGTAGAGAAATAATGCTTTAAATGGGATGTTATGTATCCGTAGACTAAGAAAATCTATTTGGAAATACGGTATAATTACATATTTAATGTAAAATCTCCCCTATAGATTCATATGTTTGTATACATAATCTCCAGCTGATGGCACTGTTTGAGACAATGTGGACCCTTTAAAAGGCTGAGTTTTGCTGGAGGACATGTGTCTCTAGGGGTGAGCTTTGAAGTTTTATAATTCAGTACAGTTTGCTGTTCTGTTTCCCAACTTCCTGTCTGTGTATAGCACAGTGTGATGTGAGTTTTGGCTTTCTGCTGCTGTCGTTTATGGTGGATGATGCTGGCAGGCATTTGCTGGAAGGGTGGAGGCAGGAGAATCAGGAGTTCAATGTCTGCCATTCCTTCCCTAAATTGTGAACACTAACCTCTGCAACTCTAAAGAATAATTAATCCCTTTCCTTTTCCTTACACAAACTACTTCTCATTGGACATTTTCTCACATAAAGGAGAAAGTAATATCACAAGAGGATAATTTGTATTGCAGGTTAAAAGAAATCAACAAGGAGGAAGATTTATAGAAGCTTCAAGTCAATACAAAGAAAGATTAGTGGGAGGGGAATTTACAACGCTGATACCAATGGATTTAGAAATCATTAAATGAAGAATTTTGTATGCTCGATTTAATCTATATGTGCCTGTTAAAGGCATATGCACCATGGTGTCTTTTCTCTGAAATATATATGAATTTCAACAAAATATTAAAATGCATGTCAAAAAGTAAGAAGTGTGAAGCATTCAGAAGAATTAGACCCCAATGTATCAAGATGTTAAGGTTATCAAACAAGGGACGTAAGTGCTCATTAACAGATTAGAAGATCTAATAAATCTACATACAATAAGAGACAGGTTGACCATAGAAAGAAATAATTAGAAGGAAATGGATATTTTCATAATAAATAGTATCATAATCATAATTTTTAAACGAAAATATCAAACCACAGTGATGGTGGAAACTAGTATATTCATAGTAAAGACTGGTTTGGTAGTCTGTTTAAAAATGGAAAAAAGTCTTGTTATACAATCTAAGCAATGTGTTTCTAGTATTAACATAGTCAATTAAAATTAGCTCCATACAAAAATCTCCAAGTAGTAGTTTACAAGAGCAGCTTCATTCATCATTAAAATTATCAAGAAAAAAATCAATGTGCACTTCAATATAAAATGAAGTAATATATTATGATATGCTTACATTTTGAAATACCATTCAGTAATAAAAATCATTAAGTTATGAATCTACTAAAAGTCATGACTAAAACTTGTATAGTGCTATGTTAAACAAGGTATTGTAAATAGTATATATATATATATATATATATATATATATATATACTAATAGATTCCACTTTATTGCCAAAGCTATAATGTGACTGTCAGAGTTCTTATAAGAGTCAAAATATTTTTACAATATGACAAAAACAATGCTGAGAACACAGTGTAATGCAGGAAAACACCTTCACAAGACTTTTTTCATATAATGTATAAACTTATTCATAATAAATATATTTTTAAAAAAACCTTTAGTACTTTAATGCTCACTATGTGAATATTTAGGCATGCAGCTGAAAACTGAATCTAGGAAAAATACAGAGCATAAAAAGAATCAAGCTGTATGAAAAATGAAGGAAGTAACCTACCAAAACATTGGGGAACACAGAGATGACTTTGTATGTTTGGAGTAGAACAGTCTGCAAGATTACAGATGAAATTGAAGAACTGAAATGTACAAGGACTTACCCCATACAAAGAGGAAAGAACAATTTAATGTAATATTTAAGTAAGTTGTGTTCCTGATAGATCTACTTTGAGAAGTAGTTTGTTCATTTCTTCAAACCTGACCAGAGCCTTATTGCACAATGCAGTTATATATTGTGGTAAATGAATAGAGGGGTTGGATGCAGAGTACTATACAGAAATGGAATGACTCATAGGTTAATAGATGAGTACTAGAGAGTTATCCACCTTTGATTATTTTAACATAGATTTAGAGAAATAATATATTCTGTGTACATAAGTGGGATAATTTTCACTTATATATTTTCATAATTTGTCAGTTGAAAATGCCTAAAAGCATTCTCTCACATAGCAATGTGCACACCTGTGTCTAGATCTCAATTTTCAACATTCCCCCATACAAAGGGTAAAAGCATCTTGGAGAACTGGAGAGAAGGCTCAGCACTTAAACATGCTCCCTTGAAAACTCTTACAGCATGGGTTCAGTTCTCCAGTAGCCATGAAAAGCTAGACCCCGAAAGAGGCCCATGCTTCTGGGGTTGGTTTGCAGCAGTAGAAGACCTTGACACATGAATTTCTCTCTCTCTCTCTCTCTCTCTCTCTCTCTCTCTCTCTCTCTCTCTCTCTCTCTCCCTCCCTCCCTCCCTCCCTCTCTCTCCATGCCCATTCACACACTCTATCTCTCTCTAATAATTAAGTAAATATGTTTTTAAAAATAAATAAAATCATCTTAGATATTTTGGTAATTCAAGACGTGAGACAGAAAAAATTGTCTGAAGATTTTTATAGTTGTAGATAGTGTGTAAGAATTTCTCAGGGAAAATAGTTCATATATAATCACAGGAGTAACTCAAAGGTAAATAGGAACAAAATGAAAAGATCCCAACAAAAACTGTCACAATTTAAAAATCTTTTTATTCACTATACCGTATAAAGATTTTCATGACAACATGTTCTACACCCCACATTGTTCTTGTTCCTTCTGGTCTTTCCCATCCCTCCAACTCTCCTGATGCCCTTCCTCCTTCCAGGCAAGCCAGCTTTTGCTTTTCTTGTATATACTCATGTTAATGCATGTGTGCATATGCACACATATATGTGTGTGTTGTGTCTATGTAGGAATGCATGTAACACATATATATAGGGCACATCAGAAATAACTGGTATTTTTACATTTTCTTCTTTCATTCTATTACCCTTTATTATTCTATCTCGCCCCTTCCCTTTAGTCTTTATCCACCTTAAAATCCTTCTTTTACTTTCATGGCAGGTAGATCAATAGGTAGATGATAAGTGATAACTAACAGATTGATGGATGATAGATCAGATTGATTGTTTGGTTGATAGATAAGAGATTTAGATAGATGATTAATACATAGAGAGATGGTAGATTGACTCTGCATAGGACAGGAAATATTTCTTAAAATGCTCCACGTTGCTTTCTATGATGGTTACGCCAGTTAACATTCCTGCAAGTGTGTGACTTTCTTGATGCCATCTAACTGTACTTGCAATGTTCTGTTAATTTGAATTGCTTTGGTGGGCAAGGATGTGTAGCAAATTTTCCATATATTTATTGGCTATTTTATTCTCATTTTAAGAATTGTCTGTTCAATTCATTTGCTTATATATTGATTATATGAATTGGGTTTGGGAGTGCTTATTATTTTCAAATTAGAGTTTGTACACATATTTCCTGGTCACCTCTAAAATTGGCTAAGTTGCCTTCCAGTATGTTGCTTGTTTCTTTTGCTATACATGTGCTTTATTTCATGAAATACAATTTTTAGTTTCTATTCTTATTTTCTGAGCTATTAGAGTTCTTTAAAAAAAATCCTTGCCTATGGATGTACCTTGAAATGCTTGCCCCCTGTGTTTTACCTGAGCAGTTCCTTTCCATGTTTCATGTTCTTATATTAAGGTCCTTGATTTATTGTGAAATAAATTTTATATAGAGCAAGAGATAGTGAACTAGTTTTATTTTTACACATTTAGATGTCTAGTTTTCCCTGCATGATTTACTAAGGAGGTTTTCTTTTTTTCAAAGAATGGTTTGGGCATCTTTGACAAAATGTGTGTATTTATGGCTTATTTATGCTACCCTATCCATGGGAGTATATAATAAAATAGATAAAAAATTGAACAGTTAGAATTGTAAAACAGATATATAATTAATAACAATGCAGCTACTTTATTCAAGGAGGTGGCTTATTACTGTCATGGTGACCATCTTCAAAGAGTGCAGTGTGAAGAAATACCTAATAATAATAATAATAATAATAATAATAATAATAATACCTTACCTTTGAAGCAACTTGAGAAACATCGCTTCAGACAATCATGTTCAACATCTTCCATGCCTAGTGGTAATCATAATCTATGTCTGAAGTGAAAGACACGCAGCTTGTAAATATGTCACTAAATAGCATTTGCTATTCTGAGGAAATACCATGTTCATTTAGCATGTTAACTATCTGGGAATAAGATGGCAGGTAAGTAAGAGCCTGGTGTACTATTAAATATGTTTATTACTTTTGACTTTTATGTAAACCATACACCATTGTAACATTTGAAGCAGTAAATATTAATAAATTATCAAAAAATTCATGTGCTATATTTAAGAGGCATTTTACATGAAAAATCCAAGTCACAAATTTCTAAAATAGTGTGACCCCACAGTAAAAGTGTTAAAAAATCTTAATTTGAGGGATTGTAAATATTTTACTTCTGGTGAAATAAAAATAAGTATTAGATTTGTAAGTGGATACTCTTTACAGCAAAATACTATTCCAGTTCGTTATCCACACTCTCTGCCTCCAAATAGTAATTCATTTTTTATTATGTTACTTTTTCTTCAGAAAAGGGGATATGAGAATGCATATCATGTGCTTTTTCATGGTACTCTTTGGTATCCTAAAAATACATGTCCTTGAAAAACGATGTTGAAACTTCCAATGACTTTTTCAAAGCAATAAATCTTGAAGTAGCCACTGTGAGTGACAGCTGAACACACACTTCTGACTAGCAGAACTGGAGTCATGTTCACAGTTCATAAATATTCACAGAGATGGTATCTTTAAATACAACTTGCAAATAGTATGACAGTGAAAATGTATTTTTATGCTACCCAGTGGAATTAAAGTGAACTTTTCTTCTTTCTATTTTCTTTGATAAGTTATAACAATGTTGCTTCCAATTTCAGCATCTGTTACATTGATTTATAGTCCCAAGTATATTTCTCAGTTGTCTGAATTGATTTTATATTGACCTTGACCAGGAGATCATATTTTCAATATATTTTTAACTCTTAAGATTTTAACTACTATTTGCTGCTTCCTTGCCTATATCTATTTTTTGATTCAGGGACTTTGGTTAAATTATACTATATTAAGATATCCTGTTATTTGAGATAATAGTAAATGATGGAGATGGTAAACAATTCATATTTTCAATATTTTATTATATAAATTACCAACAAATTAAATTCTATTTGTAGCCATGATACACTAACAGTGATCAGAATTATTTATATCTATTTTCTTGAAAATGTTAAACATTTAGGCAAATGTTAATTTCATTTTTTAGGTATTAGATGTCAGGAAATATAGGAGAGTGACTGCTTTGAGAGGAGAAACACCTGGGATCAATCATAATTCCCATAAATCCTACATGGAGATTGATTCCAGCTATAAGTACAGAGAATAAAATCAAGGTAAAGTTCATAAGTCTTCTTATATTGGGGCAGGGGCTTTGACAAAATTTTCAAGACGATAAACTAGATGAATATAAAAGGACAAAAATAAGAGCAGCAGTGTTATATGTATTTATTTGATATTTTTATGGTTGTAGGGATCAAAGTCAAGGACAAGTAAGTATCAAAATTTAACTAAGGATTACAAGCAAATGAGAGGGGAGGCTGGTGAAGGAGAATCACAGGTTTATATCCAGCTTAGCTACCCAGCAAAGTCCTATAAAATAACAGCAAGGATGATGTAGAGGAGGAAGAAGGATAGTAGAGGAGTTTCATGGAAAACTGATTATCAACTGAGAAATGACCTCTACATGGCTGGGGAAAATACCTATCAAACTGAGCAGAGGAAATGATCCATGCTACTCACAAAAAAAGTGAAACTAGGGCTGGAGAGATGGCTCAGCGGTTAAGGCACTTGCCTCCAGTGCCTAAGGCCCCAGGTTCAATTCCCCAGGACCCACATAAGCCAGACCCACAAGGTGGTGGCCCTGGTGCATTCATTCATTCTCTCTCTCTCTCTCTCTCTCTCTCTCTCTCTCTCTCTCTCTCTCTCTCTCTCTCTCTCTCTCCTTGAAAATGAATAAAAAAAATATTAAAAAAAAAAAAAAAGTGAAACTATGTCTGATTTCCATTACTTGTAAACAAAATCTAAATTAAAAGAATACTTAGAAAGTCTTGGTCAATATTGCAGACATTACTCATAGACTGATAAGATCATGAGTATTTCAAGTCAATGTTTTACTTATTTTGAGAGTAGTCAAAACTTTCTTAGTTCTGGATGGGCTTAGCATAAAGGATAGAAAACCAGGCACTGAATGCCCACTATAATCCCCCAGTCAGTGGCTCATGATTTTTTTTTTTTTTTTGTTTTCTGACCAGGGAAAAACAACAAGTGCAAGTTATAAGAACAAGTAAAACACAAGAAGAAATTGAAATAAAGCAGAATGTAGAAATAAGGTTGAAGGAGAAAGTAGAATAAAGTGAAAGGACAGCACATGAGAAGGGAGGGTCTTGAGCCAGTGACCACTTAGTGAATGGAACCATGATTGTTTTTTACTCTTGGGCATATAAATTATCAAGTTAGTGGATTTGTATTGATTATTTTGAATGTGTATGGGGGCTTCTGATAAGCTAATGATTTGATACCAAACTGATGCAAATTAGGCATCCAATCAGCGTAGATTGGATTTGTTACTTTGAATGTATGTGGTGGCTCCTGATAGGCTGATGTGTTAGACAGAGGAATGATTACATTGTAGTTGTGGGCCAACTGACCATTTGCTGAGTCACCTCTTTGCTGAGTGACCTGTGAGCATTATAATATGTAATAGAAAGTTTAAACTAGTATTAGTGGTGCGAAAAAAAAAAAGTCAGTAAATTTGAAAATTCTACAGGGTAAGTGTGATGGTTAAGTTTTGATGTCAACTTGACCCTTCAAGTAATCTTGGGTGGGTCTCTGAGGATGTTCACAGCAAGGCAGCCTCTCATTAGGGGGCAGGATGTAAGGATGCTCAAAGAAGCTAGAAGTAAACATCCTTTTCTGTGTGGGCAGTGCAGGAAGGAAATTCCAGAGACTCAGGAAGCCATTAAGTCTGGGATAGAATTGCAAGACCCCATGCTAGGGCTAGATATAGGTGAAAGAATTTGCTCCTTGCCCCCTCTTGCCTGTTTGTTATTGTGTGTGGTGTAGGTGATGGGTTTTTCTCTGTGCTTGGACCTGTGAAAGAGGGCCAGCCTCTTTCCCTGTTATGGAACTTTCTCTCAATCTGTAGTTTCAATAAATACTTTCTTCCCCCAAATTGTGCTTGGTTTGAAGATTCATCCCAGCAACGTGTGGTTAACTATGACATCTGTCAAATACTTATGTAAGAATTATTAGATTCTAATTAGAATGAGATAAAAAACTTAGGTCCCACGTCAGTTTACCTTAAGATTATTCAAGTGAACCAGACATAGTCAAATGAATACTTTACTTTTCACTCAAGCTTTCAGAGATTAGAAGCTCAAAGAGAAGCGCACATCATTTATGTCTTACAAGGTCAGTTGCGAAATGAAATTAGAAAACTCAAACATCGGTATGGTTTTAATACACGAGGACAAACTTATCTTCTTTTAAGGATAAATAATTTGAATTATTCAGAGGTCATGGATTTGTATACACATAAAATTTTTTGTCTATACATTACACTGATGAGTTTACTAGGGAGATGTCAAGAAATGTCTACCTACCTCAGATAGAGCACCAATGATTGAGCAAGCAACAATCCTGTCTGTGGCAGTATGAATAAATGTCCCCCAAAAGAATCAAAAGTTTATTATAATTGTGAATTGTCTCCAGCCTTCTGGCTGGAGGAGGTGTCACTTTGCCTGGCCTTCTGGGGTCTGACCATAAAGTATTTCTAAATTGGATGCCAAATTCCAGGGATACAAATACAGAAGAGCAGCTAGAACTCAAGTCTGGCAGTCCTGCTGTTTTGTGAGTTACAGTTTTACAGTGCTTGCTTGCTTTTTGGAGGTGCTGGGCCTCTGTCTCTCTGTTTGGATCTGTGAAAGGGGGCCATCCCTTTCCTTCATTTATTGGAACTTCCCCTAGATCTATTATTTCAATACTTTCTTCCCAAATTGCGCCTGATTTGGAGATTCATCCCAGTGTTGTGTGGCTGACACTGTCCAAGTCGAAGTTGGTGAACAAACGTGATAATTGATGTTACTTGGAGAAGCATGACAGAGGGTCACTTACAGAAACATGTGACTCAGAAAGAGTTACACCACCAAAAGGCCAACTGAGCATGGTTAAGGACTCATGAAAGCATCAATCTGTTAGTGCCCTGCCCAACTTTCAGGAAACCACCCAAGAGTCTTATCTTCCCAGTCATTATTTAGTGTTTATGTTGTTGAACCCAGGAACACAAAGAAAAGACCACAGATTCAAATTTAGGCCAAATTAAAGCAAGCTATATTTTGTGCACAAAGAAAACTGGCCAGTGGCTACCTTGCCCTAATGAAAGGCTCTGGAGAATAGCAACTAACAAAGGAAAAATTGGGGCTTTTATCTCCCAAAACCTCTGAATATTTCCAACAAGAAAGTTATCAAACAGAAGTGCAATTAGGCAGGAATTTGGCAGGACATACAGATATGAGATAGTGCAGTCAGCTGTAAATTTCATGTGGGTCAAAATAACTAGATAACTTCTTCAAAGTATAAGTAACTTTTAAGGCACGTTTATTATTTTTGCATCTGTTTGCCCTGTCTATTTCTTAGGGCAGCATTACCCGTAGTATAAATTTTCTCTTGTCTTAGGGGGGAGAAGTTTGGCTTCCCTGTAGTTAAATCTTTTACAACCTTTTAGCCATTAACCTTTTTGCCCTGTTAGCAGTTTGTCCTTTGGATGGCCTTGGTCTTTATGGCCCGGGGAAGAGTGATAGCGTAGTCAGGGTGGGGAGATTAGTGGGAGGGGTAGAGCATATTCAGAGAAATTCCAGGCCAGCTATGGTCAAGTCAAATAGAACTCTGCTACAAAAATAATTTCTAATTCGAGGATGGCATCTCTGGTTCTTCATATTTCCCCATTTTCCTTGTGTTCCCGTCAAATCTTTGAAAGGGACTAGTGTTGTCAGTGATATAAAACAGAATTAAGTTGTTCAATAAATCTGAATAACAAGTTAATTACACATGGACCAATAGTTAATAGTGAAGGATACAGATTATAGTACCCAGTAAAGGATTCAGCCATGGGAACCAACTCACTAGACCTGACCAAAAGTTACTATTTGAATTTTATATTAAGTAGATAATTTTAACCAGAAGAGCTAACACCAGTAGGACTGACTGATATGCATTTTTCTTGGTATTTCACATTGAGTTCCTCAGGATTTTGTCATGTGTAGCTGGAGTGACTAGAGCAGGTCTGAAGTCTCCTTGGAAGGGGTCAGTGTCCTCTCGGATTTGACCTGGAGGGGATCTTCAGGTCCCTGGTAACTTGATAGCTATTGTGAATGGCTGAGGATGCTATCTTCTTGGCTCTGGTGTGACAAATCTATATCAATCTTAAGAGAACCTTATCAGTGGCAGAACAATCTGGCTCATTTCTATAACTCAAAGTAAAGAAACATTGTTAAACAGCTGGCATTACCAGTTTTAGCAAGCATAAACATGTAGAGTTAGAACTTATCTTTAAATAAACATTTTTTTGTTGTAATAAAGCATAGCACAGAGAGATTGGACTAATACAGATCAATAATTATTAGGTAAACATACCCAGTGAGGACAATTTCTGGAATTTTACCCCAAGAATCTTAAAGCAGTGGCTGGATAATAATGGCCAAACAGAGGCAGAAGATACAAGTTAATATAAAAGCTTAGTATTATAAGCCTTTATCAGTCAGGGGAGCCTATTAGTCTGACTCTATCAACATTATATTATACTGTGGTTATATTTTCTCACTGGGTGTTTAAGACCATATAGGTAACCAAAATTAATAATGTATTATATTTTAGAGGTCAGTAATGGCTCTGTAGGAGAGACTCTTAGGGACCTGTAAAGAGCTTTGTGACTCCGCAGGGTGTCATCTGCTAGGATAAGTCAAGGCCGTGCTGACCATATGGCTTTCCCCTCTTTTGGGAAGTTTAGAGGACCAGTTTCATCTGATGTGACTCTCCTGTTGCAGATATATTTATTTGGAATCCATCTCTGGGTCTCCCAGTCCTCTTTAATCAAGAGGAGAGGTAACTTACCAGAGGCTAGAAGTGTCCTGTCATCTCCTGTGGCCTTTACCTGGGAGCAGGAAACAAAATATTGGTCATCCTTTGTAACTCCAAAGTTTCTAATTGGTTATTAACCACTCAGAGAAATTTTATATCTGATTAGCAAAACAAATTTAAAGAAGTATAGAAAATATCTGATTAATAAAACTCATCTGGGTAGAGAATGACACAAAAGGTTAAAATTATTTTGATTAACATTTAAGTTTAGTTGTCAGGTGATAATGTAAATCATATCTGGAACATAGAGCAGAAACATTTTATCTTTAGTTATAAGCACAGGCAGAACTTGTTAGAAGACAATATTTTATCAAAACTTTAAATTAATTTATTTGATCCAGAAATTGTATGTCAGGAACAGACAAGACATCATAATGTCTTGGCATCCATCTTTGA
The DNA here is from genome assembly GCA_004024765.1 of Zapus hudsonius. Lineage (NCBI taxonomy): Eukaryota > Metazoa > Chordata > Mammalia > Rodentia > Dipodidae > Zapus > Zapus hudsonius. The sequence continues at coordinate 75,359 of PVHP010001185.1, forward strand.
AAACATCCTTGGCTAGTCTGTAAACTTTTGCAGGTATCAATTAGCCTGAAAAGCTGGAAACAGAACAGCAGAGTTTAAAATCACTTTAAGTAATGAAGATTACTTGAACATGAGGTTGTATCCTAAAGCAGGGAACATGTTTAAGTATCAATATATTTATAAGCAATGAACTTAAGATCCTAGAAATAAAACAAGTACTTGAGTTAAACATTGACTAAGACTATTTGATTACATACAATTTAAGAATAGAAAAAAAAATCACAGCTTTCTTTGAACTAAATCCACCTGATTTTAACATAAATTATATATATTCTGACAGACATGAAACAACTTTATAAGTAACACCCTAATCATTGACCAATTTTACAACTTAACACAAGGAAATTATTTGTTAGAATATATGAAGCTCACATAAATTATATTAACATTATTACTTATCAGGTTTTTTAGAGCAGAAAATTTTCCTCAGTTTTTTAAAAACAAAATCATAATGACTAAATTATTTTATAAGATTTAGATGATAATCTCAGTGATAGATAATTGACAGAACCAGAGTGAGCAAAACAGGAACTATCCTAAAGTTACAGTTTTTTTAATGATATTTGAACATATCTAATAGCAAAACAACAAACCCATAATGGCACAGAACATTTATATTGTAAAAGATAGCACTGGAAATGGCAAAGACAGATTAAACCCATACAAGATTTAAAACAATCAGGCCATTATCAAGCTTTATCTTTAAGTTTGGTAATTTTAAACACTAACATTTTTTTCCTAGAGTTTTAGTTTTGTCCCTCCAGTTTGGCTACTCACAGTCTGGGAAAATTTTATCTGGTGCTGGAAATTCTCCTTGGCAGCTATTCCTTATTCCTGGCATTTCATTGGGTCTTTTCTATAATGCAAGATTTATTCCCATGGCTCCATCAGGTCTCCATACAGGCATTTTAATATACCTGTTTTACATTGCACATGACAAAATCCACATTGTAAATCCCATGATTTTCTTTTCCTGCATTTGTTATACTCAGTAGAACCAGATGAGCTACCAATTTGTTAATCCAGGGAGAATAAAACTGACTTTGAAGACTAGGAAACCTCCTTCAGCATTCAGGCCCCTTATTTTAAGAGTCTACATTTTTCCTGTTGTCCCCAAGTAGATCACTGGTCCAGTCTTAGTGGCTGTAATCTCTTATATAGTTGCATCTTAACAGGCAGCAGTTTTATCCCAGAGATTTTATTTTTGTTTTTGTTTTATTTTTATCTGTCCACAATGATCCATTCTGTATTAAACAGCCCTGTACAAGTTTTCAGGAAACAGGGGGCAGAGCACAAGTCTCTTACACACAAAAAATAACTGATTCTGGCAAAGTCCTAACAAAGTTCTTTCTCATTCTTGTAAACACTTAGAACATATTCATTTGTAGGGAACATCTGTATTGAATCATTATAGTCTGTCTTGCCCCCCCAAATTAATAATCATACATGATGTAAAGTATAACACATTTGGTTTTAATTTTAAAATTCCTCACAGTTTTACTCATTCTAATAAGTCTGATCAAAACTTTATGATTCAGTTTATTTATTTTGTCTTCTGGTCTAGTAAAAGTCTTAGCTAGTAGATATACACTCGGTGTCAAAAAGCAGATGAAAATATAGATGTACATATATTTAATTTTTTGTTACTCTTTAAATTTATTCTTTTTTGACTGTCATATGTATCTTTTAAACTTTCTCTTTTCATTTGTCCATACCATTATCCACATATTTTTACCTTAAAATCTATGTTACCATTCTGTAATCTCTTTCTATCATCAAACATTTAATATCCAATATTAAAGTTTCCCTACTAGTTTATCCTTCTAATCAGCTTATCTCATAACTACCATTAAAACTTTAATTAAAGTTTTTTTGTATGAGCAAATTACATGTTGGTCCCATTTCTTTATATTATTTTATATATTTTAATTTATATATTTTATCCCCAATTAGTTGAGAATACACCTCAGTGGCACTATGAATAATTAGCTAACTTATGAGGAAAAACAATGTCTTTATATACATATATATATATATATATATATATATATATATATACATATATATATGTATATATATAATCATTAAGAAGCCTTTTGGAATAGCCTTTTACAAAAGAGTAGATAAAATTTGACGTTTTAAAGGAATATACACACAGGCTTTATCATTTGTTGATTCTTTTTTAAAATATTTCATTTATTCATTTTCAAGCAGAGAGAGAGAGAGAGACAGAGACAGAGACAGAGAGAGCATCAGGGCCACCACCTTGTGAGTCTGGCTTATGTGGGTCCTGGGGAATTGAACTCAGGGCCTTAGGCACTGGAGGCAAGTGCCTTAACTGCTGAGCCATCTCTCCAGCCCTCATTTATTGATTCTTGCAACCTCTTTTAAGTTATCTAAAACATAATTTTAAGCATAAATCTTTAAGTTGTTTTCTGTTAGCCGTTCAATAGCACCATACAGAGATAAAAATGTAGCTTTAACAATTGAGATGCATTTATTATAAAGAGTTTTTATCTTTTTACAGAAACTTGCAATTAATTTGTTTTTTATAAGATCTGGACCCGGATATTTTCTGTTTGTAGTCTCCCTGGTTCAGGGAATACCAGGAAGGCTGAGCCATCAGAATTATGCTCAAGGGTGGGCCTGAGAGTAATGTGTGATGGAATCCCCCAACAGGAATGGGTGGGGTAGAGAGGACAAAGCAGTAGCCCTGCAATATACTGACTCTGGGGGATCTGGACAAATTATTTGATCCATGTAAGTCTGGCCTAGCACCAGACACAGTAAATATTATTACTTGATAATTATTTTGTTTAATTCTGGAATTATAATTTTTCCCTTTATCACTTTTAAAATGAAATCTCCCACAGTTCAAAGACACACTCTCCAGCATCTCCAGAACAGTGTTCTATCAATAATGCCTTTTGTTTGTTGCTCTGTAGACTTTCTCACTTCCCTTTCATAAATGTACAAAAGTCTACCCTATCTGAAAGAATTTGCCTTGACTACACATCACAATATTATCATAACACCTTTTCTTAAAGCTTGAACATTTTCTTAGAAAAGTTATCAATATTGTTACTTAATATCATTTATTCTCTAAGAATTATTCATTTTCCCACAAAGTTTTCAATAAACTTCCAAGGCAATATTTCTAACATGGATTCTCATCTGTAACTTTCTTTTCTTTGGATCTTTCTGGCATTAGTAATACTATATTATGTTCAACATTCTACCAATGGCTCCCCACTCTGTAACTCTTTAATGTCCTACCTAGTTAACTTTCTTATTCTATTACTTATTCAGTCTTATTTTAAGTTTTATTGCTTTTATTATTGTATTATGAGGCTGTATCATATTTTTTATAAACTAGAACCATTTTCTATAAACTTAATTTATTTTAAAAATGGTCTTCTGTAGAGGACTAAGATCAACTTTCAAATATAGAGCTTATATTCTCTATTTTTCATTGAGGATCTTGCCTGTATTTAATAATTTATAATTCCTTCAGATAAACTTTAAATCTAATCTGAACTTTCCCCCTATCCTTTCTTAAAGTGCCACCTTGAATTAAGCTCCATAGCAATTTGATAAACTCAGAATTTTTCTCTGACTCTGTTTTTAGGACATTAGACTAGCTCCTTGACAGATAATTTTGCCTTATTTCTGTCTAAAAAGTTTTCTGTTTTGAGACAGACAAAAGAGGAAGCTTCTGTTAAGAGGAGTGAATCATAATATGGGTTGCTGTAACCAATCATAAACCTGTTAGCAAGAGTACAGAGAGAGGAGATGAAATCCTTTCTTAAATCCTCGTTTTCCTGATAGAATTTATTTTACAGCCTCAAGGCTATGAGCCTCATACATACACATACATGCACATTCATTTATCATTCCTTCAGAAGTCATGCATTCCTGTTTTAAATTTTTATTATATTTAAAAACTCCAGAGACAAAGCCAAGAACTAATATAATCTCAGACTTCCATCAAGGCTTTTCCTAGGAGATCAAGACTATCAGAGAGATTCACAACAAAGAGCAGAAGAGACAAACAAAACATAGAATATAACACAGGGGTCCAAAATCAGGCGCCAAAAACCCAGTGGACAGTGCAACTTCTCGCTAATGCCCTGGAAAGGAGTTCATGTGCCCCCTCAGGCACCTCACTGTCCCCAAGAGGGATCCCACAAAACCAAAACCAAGTATCAAAGACAGAACCAAGTGTCAGGCAAAGGGTTGCCTTACTGTGATGAAAAAACCAAGTGCCAAAGACAGATCCAAACACCAGGGAAAGGTTTATTCCACTATGACAGAAACCAAGTGCCCAAGACAGAACCAAATGTTAGGGAAAGGGTTACCTTGCTGTGACAGAAACCAAATGTCCAAGACAACCAAGTGTCTTAGGCAGAACCAAGTGTCACAGAAAGGGCCAATTTACTCTGACAGAAAACCAAATGTCTTAAACAGAACAAAGTGTCACAGAAAGAATCATTTCACTCTGATAGAAAACCAAGTGTCTAAGACAGAACAGAACAACAGAACCAAATGTCCAAAACAGGACCAGGGGAACAAAATCAAAACCAAATGCCATAGAAAGAAATTTCTTCCCATGACTTACCGAAGGCCTCCTTAGAAAGATGCTTGCTGAGTTCTTTTAGGTGCGACTGTTCACTCTGACCATCCATCAAGCCGAAGGCTCACCCTGAAGTCCTGAGCCCTGGACAGTCTCAAGGTGCACACCTCCTGGGCTGCCCTTCGGCTCCAGAGGAGTCCGAGTGAAGGTCCGACTTCAGAAATTGGACAGGCGGTTTTATCTCGTGCTAGGGCCTCCAATGTAACCTTGGGAGAAAATAATGCAATTTGAGTCATCTTTTCCTTTACTCATTTGCATTATTAAAAATAAGACATTTAAGAAAATGGAAAGAATTGGAGCCTATATTCCAATACTACGAGCTGCTTAAGAAGAAAGGATTATAAATATTTGTATCAAAATCCTTAGGTGATTAAATTTGATAGCCATGAAATAGAATTTTGTAAGATTTTGAATTGGTAGATACTGTAAAATAATTGAGCTTTCCATGCTGAATATAATCTTATTTATTGGTTTATTCAACTGATTTTGTGAAACTAAATATCTAAAATATATTTGCTGTTACAAAGATCTGCTAAATTTGATATACAAAAAGGGACAAGGAGAACAAAATATCAAATCATCTACCCACTTTTCCATGAAAATAAATAAAATGTTGCACTATTCACTAAAGGATACTTATGCTTAAAATTTCATGCAAGCATGACTGTATTGAGACTGCATTGTCATCCCATTTATTTTACAATATAAGAAGAGTGTATGTATATTACCTGTGTAGATTTACTTATATCAAAAATTATTGGTATTGCTTAAGGAGGGCACGGAGGACAAAGGGTTAATAGGGTGTTGAATGAGGTCAGAAACCCTGGTGGCTAACCGGTAGGCATTTCCCTATTTCCACCCTCAACTCTGAGACTCCCAACCCATCAAAAAAGCATGCCACATAGACCCAGGTACACACCCCAGCTGTGCCTAGAAGGTGGCAGTTATACCCCCACCATCTGATACATGCCCAAGCTCACGTCCACATGCAAAGCAGGTATTCACAGGTTACTGATTTCTGCCAATCTCCGTTGTCCATTTATTTCCCTCCCTCCTCCTCAATTTCTATTTAACCCACGATGCTGCTACAATAAAATGAGATTGGGATTTCTTATCATGGGACTTCTTGCCATGGATGCTTTTTCCCCGGGTCTTTCCGGGTCTTTGCCCTTTATTGCGCTGTAACACATGGGAAACCCTGTTTCCCCTAGGAAGCTATGCTTCCAGAGCTGAACACACATAGAGCTATAACACTTCCACGGGCTCTCAGGCCCACAGACATGTCTCCATTGATGCAGGTTTCAGGTCCTCCACCGCTGCAGCCATTGGACCCGCTGCCACTGCCGCAGCCTCTGGGAGCATGTCAGCTCCCTCCCTCCTCGCCAAGGTCCCCTCTGTGTTGCTCACCACCCAGTGTTAGCCGGCCAGCAGCACACCTGGCCCGGGACAGCAGCCGGTCCTTCCTCCTGGGATCTGCACCACTTCCCATGCCCCCTGCGCTCTCCCACAGGCACATTGGGGAACAGAAGTGGCCCTGGGAAAACTCCAGCGAACTTGTTCCTGTTCTTTTCTTTTTTTATTAAAAAAAAAACAAAAAATAAAAAAAGTGAGCTGGGTGTGATGGTGTACACTTTTAATAAGCAGCACTTGAGAGTGAGAGGTAGGAAGATTGCCATCATTTTGAGGCCACCCTGAGACTACATAGTGTATTCCAGATCAACCATGGCTAAATTGAGACCCTAACTCAAAAAGTCAAAATTAAATATCAAAATAAATAAATGTGAGCAAAAATTAAGCAAAAGTCACCTGATTAATCATATATCTAAGAGAAGCAATCCTCAGACGTCCAGAGTCAGATTGAAACCTAAATGCAAAACTCTAGTACACATTCTGGGAGAAGCTGAAAGATCAAGCAAACAAACCCACATACACATACACACTTCAGACAGACCCTGTTATCCAGACTATTGTATAGCAGATTTCTCAGAATTGAAGAGAGGAAGGAGGTTCTGACTCAGGAGGTCAAGTCTGGGAGACCTGAAATTTAAAGGTCACTTAACCACTCCCTAAAATTATCATGTTAATTAGAAATTAAAACATTCATTCCTGGGAGGGCCAGGAAAATCCTGAGAGTCAGGAATTCAACAACTCTCCCCAAATGGTTGCAAGATCCCTGCCCTAAGGTTATATAAGGTAGTAAACCTCTCCAATTGAGTTGCTCACAGGTAGGGAAGTTTACCCCAGACTCTTCAACCAGCCAAGCTGCCTACAGGTTGTGCATTGTGCTCCTGACACAAAGTCCATGAATTATCAACTATGGTGGGGTGAGCTTTCTGGTGATACAGCTGCCTTTGAGTCAAAGCAGCTAACGGGTTTCTCAGATGGGATAAGAATTCCAGTTGTGTGGCTGCCTTTATCTAAAGCTCTGATAAGCAACCCCTGCTCTGTAAGTTACCACAATCAACTTATTGATTCATCAAAACTGATTTAGGTATCATTGTCCTTCAGTCTGTCTTCTGTGCCTGCCTAAGGAGAAGACATTGTAAGGACTGAGCTGGGGATTAGAATTTAGATAATGCCCAGCAAAAATTCCAATACTCCTCAAAATTTAAGGAGTACCCAGATTCTTGTCTACAAAGTTAAAGAATTAAAATCATAGACAACCAGATACTTAGACATAGTGAAGGACTTTATTTAAAGGAACATGGGGAGTTACAGAGTTCTCTAGCCAGCAGTGTGGGAAGAACACATGGCAGAGGTTTTAGTCAAATTTTTTATGCATTTTAACTAAACAAGCAGGAAAAGAAAGATAGTAGAGAGCCTCCATCATGAGAAAAAGTTCATTACTAGGGAGCTGTCAAGAAATGTCTACCTACCTCAGATAGGGCACCAGTGATAAGCAAGCAACAATGCTGTCCAAATCGAAGTTGGTGAACAAACATAATCTTAGGGACAGGTGGGAGGGGCCTTATCTGGAAAATGGCAGTCCTCCTTCTAGGATGCCATGTGGAAGAAGAAGTCTGGCCTCTGTTCTAGGGAAGCTTTTAAAACTTCCACTAGGTAAGTCAGAAAGACAGCTGATTGGTCTATACCTGACCAATCAGTCTTTGCATCTAGATTAGAGACACCGCCCACTCAAGGGGAGGGTGTAGTTTGCCTGAACTGTCAAAATATGCATTCATATCTCCCCATGGGGGGAAAAAGATTTCTCATAACACAGAGTCCCACATGATTTTATCTCTAGGATTTGTCTAGGTTCTCCAAATATTATTAGAGAAAGGCTCCCTTATTTCCAAACAATCGTAAAGAACAAGTCTGATGTTAATCAAAGCAATTTCTTTCTTCTGCTGAACGCCTTTGTGATCTCAATTTTTTTTTCACATGCAAGGTGACTTCTCTGCTTCATTGAGGATTTTCTCATTGTCCCTGATCCTCTGTAGCTGGTGGAAATCATTCGCCAAGGTTTAGTTTCCTGCCTTTTATCCATCTCTATGTTCTCTAATATGCTTTGGTCTAAAAATAATCTGGAGAATTTTTAGATAATATTGATTCAAATGTTATTTTTATCACTGTTTTTGTATTACTTCTTTTGTAGTTTTAATTTTTTTAAATTATTCTAATATATATTATATATTAGAATATTATATATGAATATATATATATATATATATATATATTCATATAATATATAATATATAATATATATATATATATTATATATATATATATATATATATATATATATATATATATTAAGTGCTTATACTGTTTTATCCCCTAGCCCCTCTAGCCCCACTTCCCATTTTCCTAAGGCTCTCCTCAGTGGGCATATGATCGTGAAGGCCTGAGTCATTCCCTGAGGGAAAGTGGAGAAACCATACTTCAGATTAGTCCTACCCACTCTGTGAATCTTACAATTTATCTGCCTCTTCTTCTAAAATGCCCCTTGTGCCATGGCAGGCCTGTTGGCAGTCTGAGTTAGTGTTGAGCTCTCTGCAACCTCAGGATTTCTACTTCCATGGGTTTTGATTGATCAACTTGTTTGTTACCATTGCTCTGGAGCTGGTTGTCATGCTAGCAGCAAGAGTAGTATTCACATTGCAGCCTCCTTTGTAGGGTTAAAGGGGATATGCAAAGAGATTTAAAGGACATTTTCCTGTGCATGCCCACTCTTCTTCTCCAGAGAGTAGTGGGGACTTCTCTCTGAAGTATATGAGTTTTCTGACAATGGGACTCTGACTTGATTTCCAGCACAAGATATGAGTTCTCCCCAATGAGTGGGCCACATGTCCTGTCAGACAACAGTTGCTTACCCCAGAATCTGTCTGCCACTATTGCACAAGTGTGTACTTCTTGTCTATCTGCTTATTCATGCTGTTGGGGACCCTTGTCCTTCAGCAGCTCCAAGTTGGGCTTTTCATCACCATGAGGGCTAACAAGAAGGGGGCTTGTTTCCCTTTTTGTTCCAGGATTAGATTCTGGTGTCCCTTAATTACAGCCTGTGATATCTTCAGCAAATTAGTTCTGGCTTGTAATTAAGTATTTTGACAATGGCCCGCATTGTTTTGCAGACCTCATGGGTGTCCCTAGCCGCCAGCTAACTGGGGTGGGCAAACCAATTCTGGGGCTTGGATTTACTAGCCAGAGTTAATGGTTTTAACGATAAGTGGAGTCAATGGTTTTAAGGATAAGGGAAGCTTTTTGCATTTTCATTCAAAACTATCTCCATTCCTCTTTATTGGTGGTTATACCTTGTAAAATACTATCCAGAAGGGGAGTTTCTATGGAACTGATTCATGCTGTCTTCACTTTCATGTAATTTCCTCTTTTGCAGTTTTTTGAGAAATTGTTTAATAAAAGCCAAGCTTGCTGAAGTTTTATTAGTGTTTCCATGACTTTTGAAGAAGGGGATTATTTAACTTCTGTCCATTCTAGTGATCTACTTGGGGAAGGGGAAGGGAAATAACAAATTCCAGCCCACTTTAGCCATTCTGTCCACCCAAAATGATAAAGAGGGAGAAATAGAGAAAAAGGTTACATTCCAAATGCACAGACTCACTAAAACACAGAAAATTTATCAAAAGATTAATGCATTTTTCCTTCTTCCTGATATCTGAGCATCATAAGTATTATTATTATTATTTTAATTTGGTGCATGTATGTGTACATACATTCCATAGCACAATTGTATAGGTGAGAAGACATATTTCTGGGATCACTCTTTGCCTTCTCCCTACTTTGATGCAGGGTGTCTGTTGTGGTCAGGTTTCTAGTTGCTGCGCAGGAAGAACCCAAACAAAAGCGGCTTGTGGAGGAATGGGTTTATTTGGCTTACGGACTCGAGGGGAGACTCCATTCTGGCAGGGAAAACGATGGCATGAGCAGAAGGCTGGACATCACCTCTGCCACAGCACCGCAAACAGCGGCAGGAAGGTGTGCCAAACTCTGGCAAGGGGAAGCTGGCTTATAACCCCATAAGCCCGCCCCTGACAACACAGCTCCATCGAGGTTGTAAAACCCAAACTGCCATCAGCTGAGGATCGATCTATCAGAACACATTCAATTGTTTGTGGGGGACACCTGTATGAAACCATGACAGTCCGCCCCTGGCCCCCACAAACTAATAATCATTCAAGATATAAACACAATATGTTCAGCTCAACTCTTAAGTCCCCACAGCTTTCAACTAAGCCATAATACCAAATATAAACCCATAATGGCACAGAACATTCACAATGCAAAACCTGAGGCACAGCAAAAACAGATCGACCAATACAATACAAGATTTAAGACAAACAGGGCACCATCAATCTAACTCCAAGCTCAATGATTCTTAACCAATAACACAAGTCTCTTGGAGATTCAATTCCACCCCTCCAGCTCGGCTACTCACAGTCCAGGAAAACGTCATCCGGTGCTGGCAGCTCGCCTTGGCACCCATCCATAGTCCTGGAATTCTTTGGGTCTCCATTGCAACCCACAGTTCATCCTCGTGGCTCCATCAGGCTCCATGCAGGCAACCTAGCACACCTGCTTCACACACCGATGGCCATTTTTCAAAAACAAAATTGTGTTGCAAATCCAATGACCCTCTCTTTCTAACCAAATCTCCATTCCACAGAACCAGGTGGGCTACCAACTTGTTAATCCAGGGGGGATCAAGGCATTCAGGCCCCTTACTTCAAAGAGTCCGCATTCTTCCTGTTGTTCCAGTGCGGACCAGCTGGCCCAATCTCAGTGGTTGTAATCTCTCAATTGCAGGTGAACGGGCAGCAGTTTCGACCCAAAGATCTTTCTTTCTGTGCCATCTCCATCTGCTCACACCAGTCCATCTTTATGTAACACAACCCTGCACAGGTTCCCAGGACATAGGCAGGCAGAACACAGTAAGCCTCTCACACAAACTGCTTCTGGCACAGTCCTGACCAAGTTCTTTCTCCCCCTCGTAAGCCAAACCTTACAGTCCATAGTTCTCATTACATTCAGGTCTTTAAACTCTGAGCAGAATGATCCAATACGCTGTACTTACAGCACTGCAAGGCACCTCTTAGAACAAGCTTTCCAATCTGTTCACATTCCTTCTGCAGATCACTTCCAAAAGCCCAAAGCCACAAGATCAGGGTTCTAGCAGCAACAGATGACCCCATGTCCTGGTACCAAAACTGTTGGGGTCATCATTCTAGTTGCTGCTAGAACCCTGACCCCACTCCTGGTACCAAAACTGTTGTGGTCAGGTTTCTAGTTGCTGCGCAGGAAGAACCCAAACAAAAGCGGCTTGTGGAGGAATGGGTTTATTTGGCTTACGGACTCGAGGGGAGACTCCATTCTGGCAGGGAAAACGATGGCATGAGCAGAAGGCTGGACATCACCTCTGCCACAGCACCGCAAACAGCGGCAGGAAGGTGTGCCAAACTCTGGCAAGGGGAAGCTGGCTTATAACCCCATAAGCCCGCCCCTGACAACACAGCTCCATCGAGGTTGTAAAACCCAAACTGCCATCAGCTGAGGATCGATCTATCAGAACACATTCAATTGTTTGTGGGGGACACCTGTATGAAACCATGACAGTGTCCTCAGTCTAGATGACCCCAGCCCCTAAGCTTCCTAAACATTCTCCTGTAATTCTGGTTTAATATAATGACGTAGGGAGAATCAGTTTAATTCTCCTGAAAGATATTGTATAGCATTGTTAGAAATATGCCATGAAATCCATATGAGTCTGGTGGTATTTTGAAGATTATTATCTATTGTAATCAGTTAATTAGTTCACAGATATTAGCTTATATTGTCTTTGGGGTGCATGAGTTGGGTGTGAGATAACAGAGACAGACAGAGATGCAGAGACTCAAGAATTTCTTTCAAGGAATTGGCAGTCTTTGCTTGTCAACATTTTAATGGATGTACTAGATAATAAAATATGACAGAAAAACAGTATAAAGGATCTAGTTTGATAGAGAAATAATAAATGTTTGCTTTTCTTTTTAACTGTTCTTTAAATTTTACTAGATTTTCCAGGTAGAGAATCTGAAAGAATTTTTAAAAAAATTCCTGACATCATTTTTGACTTTAAGATTTGAATTCCTGAATGTATAACATACATCCTATCATTATGTTTTTGCAATCAGATTAGTCAATAGTAGTAAGTTAGAAGAGATTTATATCTCAAAGTTCATTTGGTACATAGATGTGTAAGCCCTGATCACATCAATGTACCAGATGAACTTCGAGATATAAATCTCTTCTAACTTGATATCCAGGGACATTTACATCAAGGAAGAAGAAGTTGGCTCCCTTTCCAAGCAGAGAGAAACCACAAAGCAGAGAGCACCACAAGCAAGCATGAGCACCCTGAGCTCAAACTTCTCTCTCACACCTTTGAGTTGGAACGAGGTCCACCCCAAATCTTCCCCAGAGTTGGACTCTAGGATCTGTCCCCAGTGAAACTTCTCCCAGCCAGATGGCTGGAGACTCAAGTTATGCATTCAACTTTATATAATAAAACACCTGAGTCTATGAGGCAATACAGTTATACAATCAAATTTAAAGTACCACACCCTTTGTAATCACTACCATTTTATACCCACTTGTAACACAGTGGTCATATTCTCTGCATTGACTGCAATAATTATAGAACTCTATGGCCCATTATTGGGAATTAATAAATTGGGAAAAGTATGGATTGTCATTGGCCTATAGGGATAATGTTTTTAGTCACTCACACAATCCATGATGGCATTTCAAAATTAAATTGGTTAAACTCGAGAGAAGAGAGAAATAACGTTAGAAATGTTAGACTTTGCAATGAAAATTGCAAACATATATTAGCACATATAAATTTCATAAAAATACTATTGGGATTACTTGAAAAATAATTTCTATATTATACTAGAGTTTCCTAAGCTTAAAAAAATTAGGGGCTAGAGAGCCTATGGCCCAGGGGTTGATTCCCCAGTACCCACATAAGCCAGACCCACAAGGTGGTGGCCCTGATTCTCTCTCTCTCTTTCTCTCTCTCTCTCTCCATCTCTCTCTGTCTCTCTTTCTCTGTATTTCTGCTTGAAAATTAATAAATAAAATATTTTTAAAAATTAGTTACAATGGTTTAATATGTATTGATGAAATTTCAGTTCCAAAGGTAAAAAGGCCCAATGCAGTGATGAAGAATGAGTGAGAGTTTGATGAATATGATAATTTCAAGAGTAAAACATTTGATCTTGATGGGTAAAGCAAATAGCAACACAAATATATATCATTTTATTGTGTTATAGTTTTATGAACTGTATAATCTTACACCAGTATATGTTTTTACCTATTTCTGCTCTTATAATACAATGATCTAACTTATTTCATATGTTCAGCTATATCAAAATTTTAAAGTTCTTTAGTAAAGTAGTTAGTTCCTGCAACACTCAAACACTACAGTGGAGTAAAGATTGTAGAAAACAAAGCTATGCAGTATCTGACATTACCATTTTTGGGGGGAGGTGGATGTTAACTTCTGTAAGTATCTTTTGGATGACAAACATATGTGGATGTAGATTACATGCATAATATGAATTTTTGATGAGTTCTGCCATGGAGGAAAGGAAGTTGTAGAATTTATATCTCTATATCCCAGACTTATACTAAAAGGTATTTCTCAAATTATTTAATTCATTTTTGTACACATGGAACAAGGTGGCTGAGTGGTTAAGTTGATAGACTGCTAAATCATGGACTAGCCACTGTGTCCAGCAGAAATAAATTCACCTGTGCCAACACTTAGTATTAATCAATGAAACCCACTTTAATTTTGAAGCCTCCAAACCTGTAAAATAAAATTATTTGTTGTTTGCAGCTACTAAATTAGCGGCAATTTCTTACAACAGAAATTGAAAACTACTGCAAGCCATTCTCTCTAAAGATCACACATATAAAATAAGATTAAACATTTGTTGTTTTATATATAAAGGAGAAATCCTAATTAAATGAGAAATAGTAAGACCCTCAGTTTGTGTAACATTTACTGTGTGGAAACTAGTTGCAATTACATTAATTAACTTATGAAATTTAAAGATTTAATCACAGCTACTGAAAATGAAACACTTTCAAGAGATAAAGTACAAGCCAGAGGGACAAAAAATAGATTTTAAAAAACTGAGGAATTAGTATATTGGTCAGAAAGATAAGGCTTTCAGAAAGGTGATGCCCATGTATTAGAGAGCCTAGATCATTGGTTAAAAATCATCTTCAGTTTTTGCTCCAGAAGTACACATAGGCTGCCTGACAAGACTAGATGTCATGGCTCACAAGTGCTGAAAATTCCATGTGGAATGTTTTGTTATATTAAATTATATTTTACATTGAGTTATATGTGACAATAAATACCAGGTAGAAAATTTCAATTTGACTAAAGAGTCATTAATACATTATTGAAAGTTTTAGGAAATTGTTAACCTTTGTACTTTTTCTGCTTTTAGATTTCTCTTATAATAGCAAAAATATTTCAATGTGTTTGCATGAATCCAGTTAGTTGGTAATAAGGAGTTCTCAGTAATTTTAGAGGTAGGAAAGGAAACATTTGTAATTATATCATGGGGTAGATTGATTACTTTTATAATAGCTAATTGGTTAACTTATGTGATATCAAATTCCAAAGGTTAAAATAAGCTTGGATTGTCATCAACAGATAATTTCCTTCACATATATCTGAGGCTAAGTAGGTACTGAAATAATGAAAAGCCAAGAAATGTCAAGGATGTAGAAAATCTCCAAATGTCTTAAAATAAATACTAAATTTAAGAATATACAGGGTTTGGCTCTCAACAGTTAAGTCATTGAAGCTATACTTAGCACACAGGGTTGTTTCAGGATTCATTAACAAAATTTATAATATGGGAGGCAAGAAATTGTGACACTAGAAACAAATAGAGAAGGTGGTACATGTAAGAATAGAATGTTCCAAAATATGTAAACCTCAGAAAGAAAAGGTAGCCCCTGAACAACTGAAACTTGAGAGGAATAAGTGTATGCAGCATGAATCATTGGTGCCCACAAGCTCCAGATTCATTGAGGATACTCTGGCTTAATAGAAAGAATGCACACGAGGGTGATGGAGCTGTACCCCTGATGTTCCACTCTGACTGATGTAGGTGAATACCCCAGCTACAGGTCAGCATATAGGCTACCACACCACAAACACAATCACACACACACAACACACACACACACACACACACACACACACACACTCATGGAGAACATAAAAATAAATAAAAGAACTTTGTCACTAATCTTGCTCACAAGACAGTTTCAATAACAGCACCAACTATATGCCAAAAATGCCAGCCTTCATTGTAAAGATCATTGTTCTAAACACCTCCTTATATCTTTAACTTTTAAATTTGTAAATGCTAAGATGCATTAGAAGGACTGGTTCTTAATTAGATAATTCATAATTTATAGACATTTTATTTTATTTTAATCATTTTTTCATATGAATTTCACATATTAAAGCATGGAGATGGGCAAATATATTATTTCTGCAATATCAGCTATATCAAATTAATTTTATCAGTAAACTAATAATTCAAGATGCACTGTAAAATATTTTTAGTACTATTTGAGGGTTTAGGAATAGATGATCTTCTAAGTGTTTTGACATGAATTTTAAAATTAAAACTTGCATGAACTATATGGAATATATATATATACATATATGTATATATTTGTAATTTTTTGCGATAATGAGTAAACTGGGCTTGGAACATTTAAAGAACATTTGTCAACATTTCCAAGATTTGTGTTTCTAGTGACTCTGTACACTTGTGTATATGGCATTGTTTTTAACAAATAAATCACAATGAATAAAATGAAAACAGGGTTGACAAAAAGTAAGTGAATGTTGAGTTGTATGCTGTCCTTAATAAATTTACATTTCTTCATGAGGCAAATAGTACCCTTTTCAAACATACTCTGCATTTCTTTTTAATTTTATGTTTTACAGGAATAGAGGATAGATCTTACTGGGACCTACTGAAATTACTGTGACACCTTATTTATTAAACAGTCTTAATTTTTCTCCAGAATGAATTAGAATCTGCACATCTTTTAACTCTCGGTTTATATAATACAACTTACAAAACTTATGGGTCTGGTTTATTGCTGATATTTTGCTGATATCAAAGACCAGCTTTGTAAAATAAATTGTCCTCTTTGTTCTACATTACCCCAAACATTCGTTTCATAATATGACATATTCTGAGTCAATCATTTTTAATCCACTTTTAGAAATTCCCTATGGTGTTTGAATCAGATATCCCCCCCAGAGTCATGTGTTTTGATTGCTTGGGGCCCAGCAGTGTCAATTTGGGAGATGGAGGCTTTTGGATGCTTTAGCCCAGACTTTTCCTTGTCAGAGCTCAGCTTACTCTCTTGCTTCTGTAGAAAAAAAAAAGATGCTCAGCCTCTGCTCTATCCTTCTATTCCCTGCCATGTTTCAATTTCCCTTGGAGTCAGTAAGGCAAAATAGATTCCTTCCATCAGCTTCTTTTGATTGATTGTTCCTGGCAAAAGAAAGGTAACTAAAGCAACTATGTCTGTTCTGAGCTGGTAACTAGCTAAGGAAACTTTCTTCTTGAGTTTAAAAATCCGAATTTAGAGATTGGAAAAAATATACGGATGATATAAATAAGGACACAAAGATGAATATTAGAAATTATTTAGAAGTTACTGCATGTGGGATAGTTCTCTCACCCTACACTGTTTCCCTATACTCTGATGATTTCTTATAAAAACATCTCCTTTCTAAGCTAATCCATAATCTTCCATCAAATTTCAGTTTGTTATTCCCTATATGTCCAAAAGTTTCCATTGCCTACATCTTTTTCTAGCACTCAGTAATTTTGTATTAATCAACCATCAGTATGTCAATTTAATAAATATTTAGGTCCATGCTCTCTGTATGTTGATCTAGTCATTCCCTGAGGATAATGTCTGTCATAGTCACTCACCACTGGGATGAACTCCAAACAAGGCACATTTTGGTAGAAAAGTATTTATTGAAATAACAGATCCAGGGGAAGTTTCAAAATAGTGAAAGATGCTGACCCCCCCTCACAGATCCAAGCAGAGAGGCAGACCAGCACCAGCACCTTCAAAACAAGCAAGCACATTATAACTAAAACCATAGCAGGAATGCCAGAATTCATCTTCCTTGGCACACACACACACACACACACACACACACACACACACACACACACACACATATATATATATATATATATCCACCCAGAATCTCTTTTGGGCTGGAACTTAGAATCCCACATAGGTGACATCTCCTCCAGCCAGGCAGCTGGAGAAAAACTTATAAATCCATTGGAGGACATCCAATCAGACCACCACAATGTCTGTCCATTTGGGTGATGTCCTTATTACCACAGAATTTACTGTGTGCTAAAAAAATCACACTAACTTTTCTGTGAAAAGAGGTTCAGTGTGCTATGGAGGTTCAGAAATTTTCATTGCTATTTTTTGTAGTCTGTAAATAGTTGTAAAAGTTCTAGTATATTTGGAAGATTTTCATTATAAGCATGAAAATGAAAATAAGGTGATTCTTAGCATTCAGAAATAATAATGTATCTATCGATACAAGTTAACTTAAAATTTAAAATTATTTTCAGGATCCCAATTCCAAAAATCTTCATATATTTACATATTTTCTAAAATCTTATTTTGTTTTATACATGAGATAAGTGAAACAGGAAGAAGCTATGTAAAGGTTGTCTCTCTAAATTCCACCCTTGTTATCTTCAATTAAATTATACATGGTACTATATGAGTGATTATGTCTCATTGATTTTATAAAACTGCATTCAACATTCCCTTTATTCCAACATGTATATTGGCATGAATATAAGGAAACTAATATGATGCACTCATATTCAAAGCAATGTGGTAGACAGTTTTGTGCTAAGGCAGATTGTAGTCAGCTCAAGGCTGCTTTATGAGGTTTAAATGCAGCTGTCCTCACCATGGTGCTTGCAATGACTGTAACCAAAAAGACAACCACAATGAAAATATGAGCATCATTCTATTTTAGAGATGTCTCAACCTTCGCCAGCTGGAAAAGCTGAGCCATTTGAAAATACAGTACTGGAAAGACATTTGAGGAGAGCTGTCACTTTCACATGATGAGGTCACATGATTGCTATATCCTGAAATGGGAGCCAGAAAGAAGAGCTAGGGATTAATGAGTGAATCCAATGGCTTCATTTCTCTGGGAGTGAACAGCCCTTCCAGGTAGGCTGTGTTTTCTCTGCTCATTCAATGTAAAAGTGAAGTACTTTATGCATTTCATCTACAATATGACTACTGGATCACCTTTGTGCTGTTTTGTGAGACACAGAAATTCCTTTCCTAGATTAGCTTTCTCCAATCTTCATTTCATCCAAATTTGCATAACCACTGTTTTTCAAGTCTGCTTCATGCACACCTGCTTCCTTCTCTTTCATCATGCTGTTTTAGTCTATGGATGTTTTTAAAACTTATTCTCTGAATTTTCTCCAATTATATCCAGTCCCTGATGTGCCCACCACATTCTCTTATACTATGCACACATAATCAGTTTCTTCTAAACGTCCGCTTACACTGGGGATAGCACTGGACATTATACAACAAACAATTTACAATCTATAAAATATTGGAAATTAATGTCAAGTATTTGCAAGATCAGTCATAGAATGTATCCTTGCTTACTTCATATATCTGCTGATCTAAGTTGGATCAGAACAAGGAAGATACAATAAAATGTTACAGTCATTTCAAGGAAACGATTATTTTAATCTAGCTGGCGGATATACTAAGTAAGCAAGGAAATTGTCTTAATGTTCAGGGTGTGCATAGTGGTCTGCATGTAATCTCAGCACTCGAGACACTGAAAAACTGGATCCCTAGGCAAAATGGTTAGCTAAGACTAGACAAATCTGAGAGCTCTGTGCTCAAGTGAAAGGCCCTGCATCAGATAGTAAGGAGATAAGATGGAGGAAGATACCCAATGCTAACCTTTGTTCCAAATACCCACACATGTGAACACACATAGGCATATTCATATCACACACAAAAAATGAAGAAATTATTTTAATTGCATCTTGATCTATTTTACCACATGAATTGTTATTTCACAGATTGAAGGAACCAAATACAAGGTTTCTTTTATTTATATCCTTTTATTCCAACAGATCAAAACACAAAGGATTTTCCATACTATGATAGCTATAGCAGGAATTAGTTTTTCCCTTTGGTGACACAAACACTGTTCTTTTACCCATATAGGGCACAGATGACAGACAAAGAATGACTTCACCAAAACCAGATTTGGTGAACCAATGACTTTAATGGGGTTTCTTACAGAGCAGATTGAAAGGCTGTTTACAGGAGGAATAGGTGTCTTAGTTGCAGCTGCATCATGAGAAAGCCCGCCAGGCATAGGTGCTGTCACATAGAAATTGTGTCTCTGAAGCTCACTGCACACCCTGTAGGCTACTTGGCTAGTAGGAGATTCTCTAACACACAACAATCCTTACAGAAAGCTCAATTGGAAATCCATCCCCAAGCAATAGTTTCTGCCTTTCTATATCATTAGGGCAGAGTCTTGTAACCATTTTCCATACCTATTGCCTCCCTGAGACTTGACTCTCCTTCCTGCCATCCCCAACCCCCAGGAAGGAATGTTTCAGTTTCTAGGAAAAATAACATTTTGGATTGGTTGTGTGACCTTGTAAATTTCAGGTCTCACAGATTTTATTTCCTGAATGCCCAGAGCCTTCCTCTCTCTAGGACAGAATATTTAAATGAAGAGCAGTCTGCTATGCAACAATGACTAAGGCACTATTTTAAGTATGTTACACACAATTTTGTTATGTTTATTAGTTGCAGAAAGCTGAACACTAAAGTAGACCTAAACACACCCACCAAGGCTCAGGAATCATTGTGAAAGAGGGGGAAAAAGCAGATGTAAGAGGAAGGAGTAGCCTCAGATTTCATCCTCCCCTTTCCTCAAAAAAACTGATGCATTCATGAGCCAGGGTGAATAACTGTAACCCCATTGAAGATGGACCTCAGTAATGGTATTTCCTACTGTAGGTCTGTATTAAACCATGGTTCATCTTCGTTGTTCCACACAATGGCCCTACTGGGCCTATGGATTTCAGTCCGTAACCCTCTTTCCTGTGTTCCTCATGTGTGCAAAACCAGTGCCAGGTGGGGTTTAAAGCCAGATTGAAAATCTAGGGGCAGGGAAGACTTTGAAAGAGCAGGATATTCCTTCATGCCTTACTTCAAGCCCCCTGCTCTCAAAAACATTTGCATTTCTACTAGCTTGAGGCTGCATGGATTGGGTTTCATCCCGAGAGCATCTTTTCCACTGTCCCCTTGCAAAACAGAATCCCACACATATACACAGAAATGTGTCTCCTGGTCGATTTCAAATCGCATCAAGTTGGCAAACAAGATCAACCATCACAAAATGTCAACCTCAATTTTGAAAATAGCAAATAAAATCTATTTTATTATATATAAAATTTAAGCTTTTATGAATTCAAAACATTGCTCAAGTTTAAGATATTTTCTTTAAAAGTAAAAGATAAAAACATGAAAAGAAAAAAATAGAAATTACAAAATATAACACAAAACCCCAGCAGCATACAAGCGGTCAGAGAAGGAGCTTGCAGCCAATCATGGTTCAGAAGACTGAATTGGGGAAGTGATGTGTGTTGATTGCATATGAAATGTCACCCATGGTCTCATATATTTGAGATCTTGGTACCAAAGTATTGGAGGTATTTGAATAGGTTATGGAACTTTTTTGAAGTAAAGCCTTGCTAGAGAAAGTAGGTTATGAGAGTGGGCCTTAATGTATTATAGGCCAACCCCAAGTCCCTTTCACATTCTGTTTCCTGACAGTGGATTCAATGCTATTAGCTGTTTCCTGCTCCTATGGCTGCGCCTTCTCCTCTGAAATTGGCTGGATATCTGAGAATTGGAAGCCAAAATCAAGCCTTCCTCCCTGAGTAGTTCTTCTCAAATATTTGTCACTGAAAGTAAAAAAAAAAAAAATAAACCCATGGAATACAAAGTTCAGTTTTAATCATTTTATTACAGTGAGGTATTTCATTTGTGTAGACAGCTACCTTGACTGTTCACAAAGCTATCAGGATAAATATTCATTTCATCCTTATTCTGAAAACGTTGAATAAATAGTATCACATAATGTGCAGTTTGAATGTGATAGTGTCAATATATGTCCTCATATTCATTTAAATATAAGTCTGTAACTTGGGTATCAATGCACCCAGCTGGAGGAGGTGTCACTGCAGGGGCCAGGGTGACTTATAGATAGAGTTTAAGGTGTGTTTTGGAGTGGAATTCCAGCCCAAAGGAATTCCAGCGAGAGTGGTTTCAGTTCTGGCTGTCCACATTTATCTTCCTAGCCGTTGATGGTTTTCTCTCTGCTATGCTTGCATCTATGGAAGAGAGCCAGCTTCCTAAACCAATTAATGAACTTTCTCTGGATCTGTAACCTTGAAATAAATCCCTTCTTCTCATAAAATGTGTCTGGATGTCCCAGCAATGAGGAGCAGACTACAATAGTGAATTTTGTAGCAGAGAGTTTAGGTTTTACTGAGATTAATCTGACTTTATGGATTTTGGTCTTTCCATGATGAAGGATGAATGTTAAAGGATTTGGTACTTGGGACAGTAGAATCCTCAAAGTGTGGGAGCCAAATATTTTGGGCTTTTCTGTTGAAAATTAAAAATGCTAAATTTAGAGAGAACTACCTTTCAAATGGGAAGGAAAGATACTAGACAACTTTGTTGAACTGAGCTGCAGGCACAAGAGCTTGCTCTTTTCTTGTATCCTAGCCCTGTGAATTTCAGCAAAATTGAATTTAAAAGAAATGGACTGGTATGATTGGCAGAAGGTATAGAACTGAAAAAGATAGACTAATGTGTTTTACTAAAATGTACACTTGGGTCTCAAGCCATTTGGCTGGAGGAAGTTTCAATGGTGGTGGATCCTGAGTTCCATCTCTAAGGTTTGTTTTTGGGCAGATCTTGATTGCAGCCCAAAGGTGTAGAGAGACCATTTTGAGATCTAACTGTTCCTGTTTGTGGTACTGCCTGTTGGTGATTTCTCTCTGCTTGGATTTATGAAAGGGAGCCATCATCTGCCACTAACTGACTTCTCCTGGATCTGTAAGCTTGAAATATACCCTGCCTCCCTCTAACTGTGTCTGGATGGATGTTATTCCCAGCAATGAGGGACTGACTACAACACATGAATAGTTAGATTACTCCTATTAGCAGTCAGTGGTGCAAAAAATAAATGTACAATCAAATAGTTAAAAACAACAAAAAATAAAAGCAAATTTTTTTGCTTTTTTGTCAACATTTCTAATATTTAATTTTATAATAGAAATACATACTTGGAATATAAGTAATATTATTTATTAAAATGATGAAATTTTATTGAATTTAAATATCTGTTCATGATTTAAAATATATTATCATCACTTCTATTTGGAAAAGCAGTTATGTTAAATTTTGATCAGTATGAGGGCATTTCTAATCACTACTTTGTAAAGGAAAATTGATTTACAATAAAGCAAATTTAATTATTTTGTGACAACTCTAAAATTTTTAAATACACCAAGATTATTATTCTAATTATGAAGTAATCGAGAGAGGAGGCTTTCTAATAATTAATCTTTTATAACATATTTGCATTTATATATTTTCTGAGAGAAAGATAGAGACAGAGAGACAGAGAGACAGAGAGAGATTGGGCGAAGAGAATGAATGCACCATAGCCTTTTGCTACTGCAAACAAACTCCAGATGGAGGCGTCATTTTGTGTATCATGATGGTTGTCGATCAAGTGTGTTTGACTGCTGAGTCATCTCCTCAGACCTGTAACAGTTAATCTTAATGAGTTAAATTTTATAGTATTT
Source organism: Zapus hudsonius (assembly GCA_004024765.1). NCBI lineage: Eukaryota > Metazoa > Chordata > Mammalia > Rodentia > Dipodidae > Zapus > Zapus hudsonius. The sequence goes on from PVHP010001185.1 coordinate 98,522, forward strand.
AAATATCATTATTCATTGCTATTTCAAGACATAATCATGAGGAAATTACTGATTTTGAGAATGGTATTTATAATATAAACTTTCACGTCACAACTGATTTTAATAAAGAGAAAATATTTCTTAAATTGCTCTTCATATTTAAGAAACATTTTAGAATATAATTATTGAAAAAAAGAATGCAAATACTATAGTGAAGTTACCAAAATTGTACTTTTTTCCCAACCATATCATAACACATTAATAAAATATGCTTTAACAGAAATTAATCCTTACTGTTTACATTATATATCAGGAAAAAAAAAAAACACTTGTATAGTGGACAAGTTCACTTAAAACAATTGAGGTTTTTGAGTGTAAATCATAGTTCAATAAACTTTATTTATGAGACTGTCAATGATTGACAAGTACTGTAATTAAAATGTGGTAAGAAATATGACAGGCAGTAATTATATTTTCAAATTTCCTTATGAAAATAATATGGATAGGTGAATATGGAGGAATACAGTCAGCAATAATAATAATAGATAATTTTCTTGAAACATAATTGTATTAATGCTCTATGGCCAAATTTTGGTGATAATATAATACAAATTCTAATGTCATTATAATGTTATTATAAATGGAGGGGTTAAAAACATCTTTATCTCTGTATCTCCAGTGTATAGCCTCACAACGATAGTTTAATTCAGGAAAACGCCTAGCATATTTAACACAATTAATTAACAAAATTTCAACTTTCATTATTCTTGATTCATTTAATGTGTATTACACATAACTGTGAAGGAAAAAAATGGGCTAATGAAATTACAATATAAGAAATTTCTTATCAGATAGTTATATCTAGTTTTTGATTTATCTCCCTGTACCAGGATGATACTGTGTCCTCTATTGAATTCACAGAATGGAATTACTACTCTACTCTTCAAAGCAAACAGTCTCAAAGCATAAAAGAGAAACTAAATCAGAAGTACATGCATCATTCTAGAAAAAAATTAAGACAAAAACACAGAAGTTATTTGATAGTTTTCATTTGTTTCTAAGCCTTTCACTTATTCACAAAATTTTAAAAAATGCATCTACCTCATGTGTTTTAATTTTGTTTTTTCAAAATATTTACTGAAATATCAATTCCATGCCAATGTTTCAGTCAATTTCACAACATTTTTTTTCATCAATAGTGTGGCAATTTGAATGTATGACCCCTTAGACAGGCACTTTTTATTAAGATTGAGCTAGCAACTTGAATCTACAGCAGGCAGAACTCTCCTGGAGAAGAGGTTTCTCAATGGGGGAGGATTTTATAGTCCAATACTAAGCTGTAGAAAGAGCAGTTTGGAGCTCTGGCTATTGTTTTTTGCTGACTGTGGGTGCTTGCTGCTGTTTTTTCTCTGCTTGGATCTATGGAAGTGAACAGGTTTCTTCTGCTTAGATGGAAAGTCCCCTGGAATCTATAAGCCTAAAATAAACCCTTTCTTCCCATAAGATGCTAAGTTGGACATTTGTCCGGCAGCACTTAGGTAACTACAATGGTAGGGAAAATGTTTCACAGTTTTATCATAATTTCTCTTGAATTTCTTTTCCCTATTCCACACTTGTTGTTTCTATGGTTCTGTGGGCTGCAAATTTTCTAGGTAGTCATCCTTACTCCTCTCACTGTTTTTCATGTGCATATGTATTATATTTCTTCTCTATGTCTATTCCTATTTATATGAACAAATGTTTGTGTGTATAGAACTCATCACATTTCTTAGATTTCCTAGAAGGCCCAAGACATTTTCCTGTTTCTGTTTTTGTAGCATTGTGATTAAAAGCACACGCCTGGGGCCCAGCTTTTACTTGAGTGCTGGGGTCTGAACACAAATCTTCATTCTTTTCTGCATGCCTTTTACTTACTATTACTAAACCCCCCCTTAGTCTCTTATGTCTTGATTTTCATAGCAATATTTCTTTAGAAATTTCACCTAGTAAACAAAATACAGTTTCTTATAAATAGTATTTTAAATTCTTTTTGGTATTTTCTAATTTTAAATATTTTACTAATTTTGTTTATTTGCAAGTGGAGAGCAAGAAGAGGGGATAGAGAGGGAAAGAGAGAGGGAGGGAGGGAGAGAGAGAGAGAGAGAGAGAGAGAGAGAGAGAGAGAGAGAGAGAGAGAGAGAGAGAGAGAGAGAGAGAGAATGGGCAAACCTCAAGCTGTGGTAAACCTACTTCTGATGCACAGATGCATGTACCACTTTGGGCATCTATGTTTTGATGGGTACTGAGGAATTTAACTTGGGTTGTTAGATTTTGCAGGCAAGCATCTTAACTGCTGAGCCATCTCTACAACCCCATTATTCATAAGAAGATATTAATTTATAAAATGATATGTATATGAAAACTTGCAAAAAGACAAAGTTAGAGTCCATGAAAGAGAAAAATACATTAAATAATGGATCCATTTAGTGGTAGTTTGAATATATGTCTCCCAGTAGACTCAGGTGTTTTTATTAAAATTTGCATTTTCAGCTGCCTGCCTAGAGGAGATGTCCCTGGGCATGGATCCTGGGGTTTTAACCTAACTGTACGAAGAGGGATTGATCTGTTTGGATTCTCTGATGTTTGCTGCCTGTTTCTTGCTTGATTGCTGGTGGTGCTGGGTGGTGTTTTCTGTCTCTGGCTTTATGAATGGGAGCCAGCTTCTTCTGCCCTTTTTAGAAATTTTTCTTGGATCCATGTGCTTGAAATAAGTCCCTTCCTCAACTAAACTGGGTCTGGTTTGGAAGTTCATTCCAGCAACTCATGAAGCTGACTATAACACTTTTCTATATATTTTACTCACCTTTTACAGTTTCAATAAATTTCTCTTATAGTTTGAGAAATGTTTTTAATACTCCAATACCTTTCTTTAGAATTATCGTGTGAATATTTACATTTAAGTTTATTCTTTGAAACTTAATAGATATAATGGAGAACTAGTGGCTGAATCATGTTATCAATTTTGCTTTAACTGTATTCAGCTTTATTCTTGCACTTGTCCTGCACAATTTTTAATCCATATTTGCAAAATTATTTGTATTGCTTGTATTCCTGAAAAGTGTCACCAATGAGCATATTTAGAGTTAATTCAAATTTCAGCTTCATTTGTGTTAAAGAGTATGTTAGAGTTTAATGAGAAACATAATGGTTAAGTTTCATAGACTTAATGAAATTATTTTCTCTTCTGCTGACTTTGAGGGTGTCCTAAATTACTCTTCCTGATGGATCAAGCCAATAGCACTAAGATCAATAATCGTGCCTGATGGTCCATTTCCAATGTAACTTCAATAAGAAGATCCCAGAAGGTTTGAAGGTCTCTTTATTACTTTAGGTGAAATCAATAAACAAATGAATTATTTTTCTTTGTATCTCCACTCACTTTCAGAAGCAGCTTGCACTAGTTGAATAAAGATTTCTGTCTCAAAAAAAAATGTGAGCCAGTAAGGTAGCATTTTATAATTATGAAACATAGTTCCCAATATATATTATGCACTATATAAACATCCTGACTTTATTTTACTAGTTTTCTTCTGTATTTTCCCCCAATAATGGGCTAAGAAATTTTAGTGACTTGCATTTATGACAAGCACTGGGGTAAGAAGCACCTGGATGTCTGCAGAATTAATAATATAAAATCCAGTGTAGACTCTCCATAATAATTGCTAGATTTTCCTTCACTGTGGAATCTGTGACTGAACATTGCTGGAATTGGAGTAGAATACAGAAGATTATTTAATTTGTTTTTCTTTTCATAAATATGTATTTCTTCTTTATTACAAAATAGTAATGCACCTTACAATTGTTATTGAACATAACTGCATGGATCCTGGAAGGCAACCGAAACACAGTCAAAAGTGAGTATAGAGAAAACAAACTAAGTCTCCTTATTCTATTTTCTGCAGAGAGATAAGAAATCTGAGGCAGTTCAGGGTGAAGGGGCCCAGAAAGTGAAGAGCATGTCTGTCCTTGCGCCTGCTCTCATAATCTCCACTCTGTCTGAGATCAGAGAAGGGACTTTCCTCTCCTTTTCTCTTGCCTAAATGAGTTACCTAGATTGTTTTCCCCATAAACAATCTGACTCTTTCCCTGGGATGGAGTTCCCCTTCATGTGATTAAGGTTCATATCTGTTCCTGGCATTGGGGTTGGTTAAGCTTGTCCCGAAATCCTGACATCATGGCTGGCCTCTTCCTAAACCAGCCAATGAGTCCACACCAATCCGCAAGCCCCCCGAACTCACCTAAGCCTCAGAATGAAGCCACCTGAACAGATTATAGATGGACATCCATCTCTCCTGATGTCTGAACCACCAGGTTCGTGCTCTGATAAGCCCAAGGGGAGGGAGGGAACTCAAGTCCACATGGGCTTTTTCCCCCCATTTACTTTCCACTTGGCAGGAGGATATCTCTGCACATCTTTCTCTTTCCTTAGGCTAATTTAATGAAGTCCCTCTAAAACATACCCTCTGGTCTGTAAATTTCAATTCTTTGCATTCATAAGATAAGCATCTAAGATACTCCAAAATTATTGGTATATTGGTGATTTGTAAGGAACCCCAGGATTCCTGTATCAAAACCATGAACATGAGGCCATGGGAAACTCAGGCTTCTCATAGCTGTTGGCATTACTACCACAATGCCAAAATCCCTAAGTGGAGGTGGTTCCCAGGAGAAAGCTAGCCTGACTGGAGTTGCTAACAGGAGAGATCTCTTCTGACCTCATTTCTGATTACATTTCTCACTAACTGCAACTGGATTTTAGGCAGCATTAATATATATATACATATATATATATATTATGGTATATATATATATACCATATTATATATGGTATATGTCTGATTTAATTTACATTTCAAAGGCATTTTAAACATTTTCATTTTTATTAAAACTATCAATAATTTGGGTAATTATATAGTTTTATGAGACATTCTTGACATTTACATGTGTGTAGAATGTTTTGTGATATGGGTGTTTGTGTGTGTGTGTGTGTGTGTGTGTTTGTGTGTGTTTGTGGGTAGTGTGCCTGTGTGTGATACCCCTGGATGATGCATGCAGAGGTCAATGGGGAAAGCCCGGAGTCACTCATCCATTGCTTACCCACTTGATTCCCCTGTTTCTGATTCATGAGTTTGCCAATTATGCAAGTCACTGAGTCTCTAAAAACTCTTCTCCCAACAAGAGTGATTAAAAGTTCACTGGACTCAGGCCCATTGTGCAGGCAATGATATTAATTATCACCTGAACCATCTCTCTAGCCTCAATTTATGAAACTCCCACAATAATCAGTTAAAATCTTTCATGATTTTTTTTGCCCAGAGATTATATAATTCATTTTCAAAATATTTTCCTTTAGAATGCTAATAAGATACTAAAGTTAATTTGTAGTTTAGTCAATTAGATGATAGGCAATTATTTTTAACTTTAAAAAGATGTTTTTTATAGAGTTTTCTGTTTCTGCATATTGGTTGCCTGTCCCTGTAAGAAGTTGATGCTATGCCTAATTAATATCAGTACTCATTATGGGATTAGTTATGCCACACATTATGAACAGATACTGTTTGTCACTTCTAAATAGAAAACACTTTGTGTGTGAGTGTGTGTGTGCGCACGTGCACACACACGTGTGCCTGTGTTTTTGTTTTTGAGTACTTATTTTGCTTTTTTCAAGGAATTAGTTTCCTTCATAAATTTGAGATATACATAGGAAATTAAACTTGTATCAGGGGGTAGGGATATGGTTCATCAGTTAAATCTGAGTATTCTGCATGTCTGCCCACATGAGATTTACCCCAGAATCCATTCTAAGTGGGACACAAATCTGATGTGTAATTCCAAAATTTCTAAGCAAGCAGGAAACAGAGCTAATGGAAAGCAAATTTCCCATTAGAGAGCTCTGAAGCAAGCCTGACAGACTGGCCTTCCATATAGCAAAGAAAGAAAGGAGAGAAGGAAATAGGGAAGAAAGGAAGGAATGAAGGAAGGAGGGAGGGAAGGAAGGAAGAAGAAAGGAAGGGTGAAGAGAAAGGAAAGAAAATGAAAGAAAAGATCAAAGAAAAGAAATAGAGATCTTGTCTCAAACAGGGTAGAAGACAGAGTGATACCACAAACTAGCCTTTTGACCTCCACCCCCCCACACCACAACATACACATTCACAAAAACACACATACATACACCCACAGAGCCACACACACACACACACACACACACACACACACACACACACACACTCACTCACATAAACAGTCACACACACATAGACACACATACATATACACACACAAACACACACAAATACACAAATTCAAGAGATAAAATTCCTGTATCAACCATATTATGCTAATTTATTGCATATACATTTAATAAATTCAAATTCTGACTGATAATCTGTCACTGCATTAACTGTAAAATGTTCATGAAGTATTCATAAATTTGAAGGCTTTGAAGAATTCTTAATGAGGACAACACTTGATCAAAATTCTACTAAGAACATTTAATAATATATTAGTTATATAGATGGGAAGAATTATTTTATTTATTTTAATTTACTTAAAAGTTTGGGGGTGTAGACATATATGAGCAAGTATATATGTAGAGGTGTATGTGTGCATGTGGACTCCAGAGGACAACTTCAGTTGTCATCCTCAGGAATGCTGTCCACTTTTTCTTCGTTTTTTGAGACAGGGTCTCTTATTCTCCTGGAGCTCATGAATTTGGCTATACTTTAGGCCCATTGCTTCTCAAGGATGCTTCTAATTCTACATCTCCTGTGCTGGGACTACTGGCACCCAACTCCATACTTAGTATTTTTAAGTGGGTACTGTGTATCCAAACTCTGGTCTTCATGCTTGTGATAAAATTGATTTACCAGTTGAGCTATCTTCTCAACCATAATTAGCCTTATTAATGTAAATGCATAAAATACATACATAGTGGAATAAGGCAGTAGTAAATTATATATATATACATATACAAGATACTCATGTTTTGTAATTATTTGAGTCCATTCTTAAGGTAAAGATCAAGCAAAATAAACTTTGGGGATGTCTAGATGAGGAGGAAAATCAACTGTGATACTTCAAAATGGTGTTACTGTCATATAAGTACCGAGCGCTAACAGATTAAAACCATATTAGGTTCAAAAACATAAAATCCTTATGAGCATACTGTAACCTATTGAGAAAGTAGTGAGTGTCGCCTGGCAAGAGGGACCATGAGTAGTAGGGGACAGAGTTTAAGCCTGTGATTAATTAGACCAGCCTGACAACCCCTGGTTCCAACTAGTGGTTCCTTCCCTCACTGAGCTGTTGACCAAAGCGACTCATGAGAATCCAACAACAAGACAGAATTCTGTCAAAGCTCTTGAGTGCCCTCCCCAGGCCTGAGGCAAAACCCTGTTACTGAAGAAACCACAGACAGCCATCGACCAGCATCGAGAAACAACCCTTGAACGTCTGGAATGGTATCCAGCCCCTAGAAGGCAGTTAGTGTAGTGCTGGAAGGCACTGCACAGGCTGCCAGGGGAAAATGATCAACGACAGCTGGAGTAAACAGAGACCACTGACACGAAACACAATACGGTGGTTATGAGTAGGCTGACCACACCTCCTAGTGGGAGTGAGCAGCGAACCAAGAAAGGAGCACTTGTGTAATGGGGGAGCCTGGGCCTGGGGGAGACAATCAACAGCTTCCAATTCGGCCAATTTTCCACTTAGTGAGGGGGTTCCCTTGTCTGGAACCTGGGATTCAGGACGTTAGGCACCGGATCCCGTACTCTTAGGCTCCCAAGACAAGATGCACTAGGGGACCAATTGATAGGGAGGCTACTAAAAATCGAATCCTGGTAATCCAAAATTGTGTATATTTGTTAATCTACACTGATCTCACTCTCCGATGGAGATTGTGTTTGTATCTTTCAGGATGCAGCAAGAGTGCTGGGGCTCATCTAACCCTACCAACCGGACCGTAGGCCAATAGCTGAGATTCTGGCAAGAGAGGGGCCACCACAGTCATACAATGGAGGATCCAAATGGAACTCCGCAGAGAAAGACGAGATGAACAAGGGGCCCACAGCCACAGCCATTAAATCAACACAGGATAAGCCAGTGAGACAGAAACCAACGATTTCAACACAAAGACCCCTAAGCTCACAACCTTAAAGCCAACTTATTACTCATCCACCACGACTCAGGGAACTATGCGGAAGAGGGGGCGGAAAGATTGTGAGAGCCGTGGTGGGGGAGACTATCCAGAGGTACGGACAGGAGAACCTGGCTGATTACTAGCCTATCCATGGTCCCCTGTCACAAGGACTGATCCAGACGACCCACAGAGGAGGACATCCAGCTGGTTGGGGATGGAGGAGGGGGAGCATCGGGGAATTGGTGATAACAACTCATTGTTTGCCCACTAAATGTTATAACTCATTATGGACAATAAAAAAATTTAAAAAAATGGTGTTACTTGTGAGCTTTGAAGAGCAAACCATAGGTATTAAGGTATTATAGAAAACAAGTTTTAATTATATTTAAAAAGGAAAGTTATGTAAATAAGCATAATGGGCAAATGATTTATGTACATATTTATGATTTGCTTAAGTTTATTAAGAAAAAGTAAGAAATTACAAAGAGAAGCATACTATAAGTGTATATATCTAACCCTAAAAGAATTTTAAGTCAAAGAGGCTAGTAAAATATTAGTCATAGAGCCAAGCAACAGACACTATGGTTACTGACATTTATATTTAGGCAAATACATATGCTTTTTAATTCATAAGTCACTTTTATAAGAATTTACATTCTCCAAAAGAAAACTTTCGTTTACCTTGTAGCCTTCTATCAGATGTATTGTGAAAAGAGATCTCAGTGAAACAATTCAGGCATTCACATTAAGAAACAATCGTTTCAGGAAGATGACACAAGGAAAGGTTGAGATGCAGGAGATGAAGTGTTGACACATTATAAATAAGTAAAAAAACACATCCAGCGAAGGCTAAATAACTAATAAGGCAATAATCTCTTGCTAGGATCCTCTTCTCTGTCAGTAGCAAGATGTTTTGTGCATACTATTGATTGATATTCAGTGATTTGACACTTCCTGCCAAAATTCCCATCCAGGACAATGTCAACTCTCCTTGCCTGATGAAGAAAGGAATCTTTGGCCTTGAGCATAATTAAAATGCCCCAGCTTTCACTGGCCATTCTTCAATCAGAACCCTGATCCATTTTATATTTGTGCATACAAATGGTTGTTAAACTCAAATAATTTGAACAGCACATTGTTAATCATAAGAAAACTTCAATTTGATATCTACAGAATTAAAATGTGTACTGAGGTGTAATATTATTTTAAGAAAGTTCAATGAACAATTCAGGATGAATTTAGCATCAACATCTATTATTTTGGAAGGTATCGATTTGGCAAGAAGCCTGAAAAAAAAAAGGCTCGACTAAACCAACCCAAGATATCTATCTGTACCTTCTCAAGTAGCTCATTCTTCAAGAAAAAGAGGTCCTTGGTGAGACATGTGTTAAGTGCCTCCCTGCCAGAGGTTGGAAGCAAAGTTCCTGAACTGATTGTGTTTTCCCTTTCGGAATCATTTTAGATGGAAGATGTCTTGGACTATTAAGACTTCTCATTTTCCTTCCCCTGGGTTGTTTAACTCTTCCCCCGTTGCTTCATTTTCCAACTTCACATCCCTAAACGATCCTCTGTTCTCAAAGATTATCTTGGTTCATTGCTCTACCCACCAGACCTTGTGATGACATAGCAGGATCTAAATGAATGAGAGAGAAATAAAAATAGGCATAGCACTTTCCATCCAAGGTCCAAATTCATGGAACCTTGTTCTCCCAGTAGTAGAGGCAATAGGGAAACAAAAAGTTTTCTAAATCCTTCTCATCGTGCTTTTGTTTCCATTGTGCTTTTTATAAAGTTGACTTGCAGCCCATTTCCATTCCGGTAGTTTTGATCTGCCAGTAACCATTATATTGATTACTTTATTTCACTGAGAAACAAACTCTGGGGACAGGATAGTCCATTATTTCATTCTATATGAGCATTCTGTAAACATTAGACATCTTAAATGTTTTCAATATTTTTTTGGAAAAGACATGCTTTGAGTTCACTCTTACCATCCATGTATTAATTTACTTTTATCAAAGGAATATTGAGAGCCTGTTACATTTGGGATATAATCTACATTCTATTATCACAAAAAGATGAAGTCTGTCATTAATAATGTGGGGAAAGGATGGGCATATGTCAGTGTGTAATAAAGATGCTAACTAGTAAGAACAATTATTTTATTATGAGACCATCAACAACAAAAAAGAACAAATTTCTGTCACTTTTTTAACTACAGCTGAAAAACAAAAAACTGAAACTGATATCAGACAATCAACAAATGTAGCATATTGATTTAACATACTTGAATCTCTAAATTTTTGCTGCTTGAATATAGATTATGAGACTAACCTTTATATATATGTAAACTATATATATAAAGTATATATAACTATATATACACTTTATATATAAAGTATATAAACTATATATAAATATATAGTTGTTTACCTATTTAATTATTAGATTTTTACATATACATACAGTGTCTCCTGTTGTATGCATTTCTCATTGATCCAGCGCCTGTCCACTTCCTCACGGTTTCCTCTCTCTGTACCCCGATATCCTGAGTATGCCTCTTAACACTTTTCTGTCTTATGTATTTCATTGTGCTCTCTACCCTGCAATTGTCAAAGCCTATTTTTCCCCTTTCATGGATACTTTTCTTTTTCATGAGTGAAAACCTTATGTTCTTGTGATTTTCTAATATTTTTGAATAGACTCATTCTCACACCCTATATTTCAACAACAGAATTATAGAAGCAGTGGCACGTTAATGTCATAAACTCCCTTATATCTATCTACTCCTTTCCCTGTACTATTCACTTCTTTATTCACAGAGAAGATCCTTGAATTTCTTAGTGATTAGATTACTTTAAAAATTCTTCTCACACATTAGTAAAAAAGCACACAGTCTATTAGGAAGTAAAAGAAAATACATTATTCTATTATCACTGTTGGATGTGATAGACGGTTTAAATTTTATTGGTAATTATTATATATTTGTAAAGAAAATTCAGTTGTTAACCAAAGATGTTATATTCCAACATTATCTCATGGCCAATTTGATATGTCCCCCAATCATAAAATTGCTAATTGTAGCTTTAAAAGAGCTCATTATTTTAGGAAAAGAAAAACAATATGAAAACTTTGTAACCTAATATATTTCAAAGATAACCCCTTTCATATTTTAAGATATTTTTCAAGATAATCTGAAACTAGCTGTTTGTATGTATTCATAGTGTTAGTATATGTATTTGTCCAAAACCAGGGGTGTGGGTGTATCTCTATCATTCTATCATCTATCTATCTATCTATCTATCTATCTATCTATCTATCTATCTATCTATCTATCTATCTCATCTCTGCATCATCTCTCTGAATCTATCATCTATGTACTTATATATCCATATGTGCATCAATAGCCTAATGATTGGATTGAAGATACAGCAGTAACATCGATACTATGTAGAAAAGTGGAATGGGCATGGAGAGATATCAAGAACATAAATGAGATAAAAAAATAAATGGAAGAGATACAAAAATACTATTATATCATGAGTAAAGCATGCTTAAGAACGATTCCCAGAAATTTGTTTATGATAAAATAGAGAGGGGTGAGAGAGAGAAAGAGAGATAGAGAGAGAGAAAGAAGAAGAGAAGAGGAAGAAGAGAGAAAAAGAGAAAGTGTGGAGAGAAATGTTTATTTAGTTCTAAGATAAAAAAATTCTTTTGTGTGAAATCATTATGGTTCTTTAATGACAGAAAGCATATATGTGTTCATAGAAGAAAATTTACACATTTACTGGAGTGAATGGTTAAAGAAAAATCTTGCTTACAATCCTGATGCCTGTATTCAATTCCCCAGTATCCACTTAAAGGTAGTTGCACAAAGTAACATGTCCATCTGGTGTTCATTTACAGTGGCAAGAGACTCTAACACAAACATTTTCCATATCTATCTATTGATACATCTACTGTCTCTATATCTACTTATCTATAAAAAACCTTATACAGAAATAATATATAAATACAAATTGAAAGTTAATTACAAGTAAGCTTATCTGTAATACTTTAAATGTCTTATATATGCATTTATATACATATATTCATATATATATATAAGTATATATGTTTATAGGCATAAATATGTGTATTTATATATATATATATGCCATGCCACATGGATTTTATCTATCTTCTTTTCCTCCCTTCTCCTTTATATTCTATTGCCATGACTGACTTTGTAGACTCAATTTAAGAATTTAAGTAACGTGCATTAAAAATGAGTCAGTCACTAGTTAAAGATGTAACTATATGCAGTTAATTCTAAATTCTTGGTCAGATGCTCATTTTATTGAAGCAATAATACTATATAAATAAATCTCAAGGTACTTGTAAATCTCCCTCCTGCTAATAATCCAACTGACACATAACTTTGTCTTTAATGATTCATAAGACTAGTGATTTAGGCACTTTTATGATGTTCCAAAATACATTTTTGTTCTCAGTACTTAAATAGATAATCATAATTATTTATTGGTGTTAAAATAATGTATTGTTAAAATTTTATTAATATGAAATCGTTCTCCTTTCATTGAATACTTGTGATCACATATTCACATCCTACTCTCCATATCACTGGTCAAGATGCCTTTTTGAGTTGTTTAATCACCAGCTACTGGATATCACTGTCACTGTAAAAGCATGTTGCATATTTGTTTTTGTTTCTTTTTTTTTGAGCTAAAACAATAAAAGCAAAGGCAAGAGGTTAAATCATTTTTTCTTTCCAGATACTACTCTGAATCTCTCCCTCATGTGAAAATACTGGCTGCTATGCTTTTTCTTCAGTTCTACTTTCCTACTATTTATGTTAAATATTTTCATGAAGAATCAACCATGTTACTTCACTGACATCTTGTAGGAAGGTAAGCAATAACCTCCACCGTATTGAATCAAATTATCAAAAGTAAACTATTTTCAAATTTGACATAGAAGCAGCATTTAAAGTGATATATCTTCATATGCATGAATTTTTTTTTAAAAAAAATATACCAGGAGCATGAAATTAGATGGGATGACTAACTGTATGTTATTCATTAATTGATAAATTCTTATGTACTAGTAGTCTCAGCTAAAATAAAAATCTACACAATGATGTCAATATAATTCAAAAATATACCCAATTTTAAAAAAACTTTACTTTTAAATGAAATTTAGTATGCTAGAATAGTTGCAATCCTTCTACAGTTTTCTTTGATCAATCATCTCCATTCTCGCATGTCATACCACTTAAATTATGGAGCTGCTGCAATGAAATTATCAACATTGGAAATATTTTGCAATAAATGTGTTTAATAAAATCTACCATTGGATGCTAAAGTTGATTGATGAAGTTTGTGTATAAATGTGCAAAATAAAAATCTCAAAATATTTTCCATAATATAGTTAACAATTGTTAGCACAATCTAGGAGATTTATTGAGTAGAATTCTTAAAGACAACAAATTAACCAAATGATTCAATGTATTTTTGGTAAAAATGATATTTTAAAACTGTTAAAATGTTGCATCAATATTCAACTTTATGTGCAGATTTGGTAAAAATGGGAGACATTAACTAGTTATGAAAACACAATCAACCCAACTGAGAGAGAATTTAGTAAACAGCTAATAGCACTGTTTTAAAGAGTGTAAGGTCTTGAGAGACAATGAAGATAATGGGTCAGTATATAATTTTTTAGGCATATAGGGGACGAAGCTCAAGGCTTTAGCATGTAAGAGGCAATTGCTTTATCAGTTATAACTTCAGTCATTTCAAGTAGATTCTAAAAGTTTAATTAAAAATATACATAATTAAATATTTTGAGTAAATTGTAATTGC